>JAUZST010001778.1:0-18515 GCA_034779995.1 Parotocinclus haroldoi | reverse complement strand
TGTAAGAGTTCAATCAGATAATGTGGGGCCAGACCATGTAGAGCTTTATATGTTACAAGAAGTATTTTATAATCAATGCGGAAATATGATCTAATTTCTTAGTTCTAGTTAGCACTCAAGCTGCTGCATTCTGTTGTAGTTTATTTAGAGATTTACTAGAACATTCAGCGAGTAAAGCATTACAGTAATCCAATCTCGAGGTAATAAATGCATAAATCAGTTTTTGAGCATCTTGAAGGGAAAGGATATTTCTAAGTTTAGCAATGTTACGCAGCTGAAAGAAAGCAATTCTGGTGATTTTGTTAATGTGCACGTCAAAGGAGAGATCTGAATCAAATGTAACACCTAAGTTTTTTTACCGTCGGATTTGGCGTTACCGATTAGCCGTTCAGGTTTAGAATAGATGCAGCCTGCCGGTCTTTCGCAATCTTGGGTCCGACTAATAAAACCTTAGTTTAATGCGAGTTTAGCAAAAGGAAATTAAACGACATACAGTTTTGCACTTCCTTAACACAATTCTCTATTTTACTGGTTGTAAGGCCATCATTAGGATCAGCTGATATGTACAGCTGTGTATCATCTGCATAGCAGTGAGTAAACATGAAAAACAATTAATAAGTGCCAATTACCGAATGAGCTTTTTGTTTTAATGTCAGAAATCTAGCTTCCGTTAACGTCTGCTGATTGTACACTGCTCACAAGAATTAGGGGATATTTGATAAATTGTTACTTATTATTTATTTTTATAAGCAGTATATTAGTATATAATAAAAATAAATAATAAATAAATATATAGTAGTATATATAAGTATATAAGTGCAGCTTATGGATACAGTAGAACTGTTGAAACAGAAATAAACCGTTTCTTGCTACATTTATTTTCATTTCAGATCTCCCATCTGTAGTGGAGGACCGAATCATCTCCTCTTTGTCTCTCGCGCCTTTATCGGGCTTGGTCGTTTCCAGTGAGGGTGAGACCGTTGAGCATTCCTTCGTTATCGAGAGTTTCTCCCAGAATAACCAGCATGAGAATGAAGAGCGAGACATAGATGTTCCAATGGTCCATGTATTCACTACAAACCAGGATGTGAATGAGGAGATCGAGACCGTCCATCAGCTCGTCCCTTTAAATCAATTAGAGGATCATCTTGAGACTGAAGTTGTTGAAGAGCTTGATTTACCTACATGTGATACATGTGAAGTCGGAGAACATGATCTAAATAACAAAAACACTATGGAAAGTCCTCTATGTGAAGCAGGAGTCCAGACAATGACAGCGTCTCGAAGTGAAAGTGAGAGGGAAACACGAACCGAGGTTGAGACGTCTGAACCAATCCCGAAGGTGGCGGATGCAAATATGAGCAACGGTAGCGAAGAAGGCAGTGAAGTGGATAATGAAACCGACACAGCCGAGTCCACTGGAAAAACGCTTAAAGTGATCGTTCCAAAGCATCTGGTACCAGTAGTTAAACAAATCAGCCTGCCTTCAGTTTTGCTTTCACGCTGCACCAGCAGTAAGCCAGTACCGCTTAAGTGAGTCATTTATACATTTAAGCTTTATGTAGAAATGCACAATGAAACACAGGTAACAGTTTTATGCTGTTCTTCCTTGACAGAATTGTTCCTGCTTCAAATCCCTCCTCCTCCTCCTTCAAATCAAGTGTTTCAGGTATGTACCAGGTGTGCTGCTTTTATTGATGCACAAAAATATAAATTCTCGGCTGTTTCAGATACCAATATCTTGAACATACTGAGCCATACAGTGAAACTGAAAGGTGTTTGTTTTATTTGAGTTTTATGGGGTTTTTTTTAATTCCACTTAGTCTATTGCTGAAAATTGTGACGTGATACATTCCGATCGGCTGCTGCTGTAGCGAAACAAACAAGTAGTGTGTCAGCCATCCTGCAAATTCTTTTTTATATCCTCTGCTATTTAAAACCTTTTTTGTAGCAGTCTGGCAAAAGCACGTGTGTGTGGTCTTTAAAGGAGAGTGTGAGGATGGCAAAACATGAGTGCAGACCAGTGAAATAAGCGACTATATATTATATATGTAAATTATTTTATTAATTCATTTTATTATCCACTTATTTTATATGTGGGTTGTGGGAAAGCTGGTGCCTAGCGGCCAAAAGGGGACACAATGCAGGAACAACCCTAGAGAGAGCGCCAATCCAACACAGAGAACAAACACTCACCCATTAAGGAGATTTTGGAAACACCCATTCCCCTAATACAGCTTCTAAATTTGGGAAGAAACAAGAGGAAACCCTTGGTTAGGTACTGAACCAGGGATTTCGGAGGTGGGAGGTGACAGCGCTATGTAAATGCCATATGTTCACATTTACATTTATGTTATTTAGCAGACGCCCTTATCCAGAGCGACTTACAGTTAATACAGTCTAACAATCCAAGCAAATTTGGGTTAAGAGTCTTGCTCAGGGACCCAACAGCGGCAGAGGTGGGATTTGGTGGGACCCTGGACCTTCTGGTCCACAGTCCAGTACCTCAACCACTAGGCCACCACAGCTCCACTACGCTTGGTTTAATCCCTTCACTCTGGCCGGCTTGATATGAATCTTTTTGATTCTAGAATTGCTGACTTTTTTTCTCTTCTGGCCAAAATGGTTATTTAACCAAAAATGAATGGTTAATGTCTAGTTAATTTTGGTGGTCGAACTGTTAGTGTATCTCTGATACTTTTCCTGCACTATGGGCCTATAAACATTTTGTCACAATGTCTATAAGTGTATTATAATGATTTTGCAATCAACAATAAATGATTTTGGACAAATTTAGGAACTATTTAAGTACTTAATACATTTTGAATTTCTGGTAAACAGTACAAAACGATACTGCCAAATTGTATTGCATATTACAAATTTATGTGTAGGCTTGGTATCAAAACTACATGAAAACAACATCTATAATAATAATAATAATGAATAACCTCTGAGACATGTGCAGTCTGAGAAATCAGTGTCTATCTGCTTGGCTGTTAAATTGTTGAACCCATCTGATTTGAATCATTGGCTAGGTTTACATTTGGAGATTATCATCAGTCAGAATGAAATAATTCTGATGGCAGAGTTGGCTGTTTTTCTCACTCTAAACTATTTAAAATGTCCATGTACTAAATCCTATTAGCCATTAGCACAAATAGCTACAAGAAGGAAATGTAGGTCTGTAACAAGGCACTAGTGATGTTTTAACGTATTACCAGATATGACCTGTATGCGCTCAGTTACTATTGGTTAATATTTCACAGATTTTTTTTTCTATTTTCATATTTATAGAACGGATAAGGACACTGCACCAAAGGAACGTCAGAACACACAAGCAAAGACACAGTGGTACCGGCAACTACAAGTGCGTGTCCTGTAACATGAGCTTTAATACGCATTTCCAGGCTTCTGTGCATCGGCGAAAAAGGCACACCAGTTTAATTTACTCGTGCCCCAAATGTGAAAAGACCTTTAAGTCCATGAAGGCTTGGACGAGACATCGTGCAGAACACAAAGAGGAAAAGCCGCAGCAGTGTACTGACTGTGGGGAGCAGTTCCCTAGTCTGCAAGCTTTAGTGGCTCATTCGAAGACTCATAGCCACGTCGTGAGTGAGATCTTGCTGAGTCCGGAGAAAGCAGCCCGTCCGGCAAAGCGTAGACCGGGAGAGTGTCGGTTCTGCGGTGAAATTTTCACACCGATCGAGCTCAGGACCCACCTGAAAACCCACCCGGAGTTCCGACCTCACCAGTGTGACCACTGTGGTCGATGTTTCGCTAACTTGAGCAACCTTTTGGCTCACATTTCCAATCACACGGGGGAAAAGCCTCACAACTGCTCAAACTGTGGGAAGAAATTCTTCAGCAAGTCACTGCTCAAGTCGCACATGAAGACACATTCGATGGAGCGCTCGTACTGCTGCTCATACTGTGGGAAATGCTTCCAAAACACCGGCAATCTCAACATCCACATGAGGATCCATACCGGAGAGAAACCATACACGTGCTTGCAGTGTGGGAAGGCCTTCAGCTCAACGGGGCGCCTGCAGGTTCATCAGCGCTGCCACACAGGAGAGAAGCCTTATCAGTGCAACGTGTGTGGAAGAGGTTTCGTCGTGTCCAGCCATCGCACGATACACATGAGGTCACACACCGGGGTGCGGCCCTTTACCTGTGAAATCTGTGGCAAGACTTTTGCGAGGAGGAACTGCTGGAACGAACATCGCTACAGTCACACCGATGTCAAACCATTTCCTTGTCTTGTCTGCTCGAAGAGCTTCGTACGTCGTAGCCACCTGAAGAGACACATGCAAAGCCACAACGATGATCAAAGCATTGCTGTTCAGAACGATATCTAAAGGTGTAGTGTACAGTAAGTAGCTTTGCATCCCGTAGGATCTAGGCTTACATTAGCTTTTATCACGAACACTGCCTAACAGCAATAAATCATGATTCTTCAAAATGGCTTTGCCATGTTTCATTTTGATCTGAAGTCATGTTCATTTGCTAATGTAGACTTGGGCTGTATTCACACCGCTGTTAAAGTGGCCTAATTATAACTTTTTACCCTTGTTCTGAGTTCTGAGGGGCTCTGTAGGGGGCTCGATGTACTTCTGCATACAGATCATTTGAAATAGTTAAAACAATGCACAGAGATGTTGTTGGAATCAAATACGTATGTGTATGAATGTAATGATGATATAGCTAAGTGATTACAATATTTGAGTGAATAGAAGCCATAAGAATAGGAGCCATAAGAAGGATAAGAAACGGATACGACTTCTATCATTTCTTCATTTCTTATCTGTTCATATCTGAATTCACACAAGTACTTCTCTACTCTTCCATTTTTTCAATGTTATATACATGGGTACTTTCTTTGTAGTACTACTCTGACCTTTACCACAACCAAGACTTTAAACTTTCTCTGTGCACCAATAAATGTATTTTTAAAAAATGTGCAAAGTGTTGTAAGATAACACGTCACAGTATGTATTAAACAGGTGTACATCAATTTTGCTGACTACAAGATAACGTGAGCTTTATGAATTTTAGAGTGCTGAATCCAAAAATCACACCCGTTTCCTACAGTCACATCTGGTTTTTACACAAAACGCTGTACAGCGTTCCCTCCTTTATGGCCGGGGTTACGTTTCAGGACCACCTGCGATAAACGAAAATCCGCGAAGTAGGGATGCTATATACACTATTTTAGAACTGTAGAACTTGCAGAATGTTTGGGTGGCATCGTAGAATGAATTCAGTCTTTAATGTAACTCTTACAAACAGCGAAAAGGAAAAGAACCATATTCGGAAAGTGTTGCTCCCCCCATAGCATATAAAATAGGTTCTCATGGATCAAGTACCTGTGTACTACATTTGCCGCTTTTTCATCAGAAGTTAAAAGCTGCAGTATTAGATGGCCCACTAATTAAACTTCTAATCAAAGACAGAGAATTCCTCATTACAATGAAAACCGTAGAAAAATATGATTGATCTGCTTTTTCTGATGTGATTACAGACTTTCATGGCAACTTCAAGGCAAAAAAATCATTGATTACTTTTTAAAGACTGGTAGCCAGTGTGTGTGAAATTGCATTTCCTTGATATCCACTGCACTTTAAATCTTGGCGTTAAGAGTGAAGAATAAGCAGAACGCTTCCACCAAGACATCAAGAAAAAGGAACAAGGCAGATGGAACACGAACATGATGGCAGACTACTGATCATAATTATCCCAGAGCATTAAAAAGAGAACATTTCTCCCTAACAATTAAAATTTATACAACTATTGCTCTCTTTGTTGCAAATGTTAGTATTATTATTTTTTTGCACTTTACAAATATATGACGTGCTATATTGCTTTTTCAGCACTTTACAAATATTTCTCATTTGTGAAAAAATGTTGACATATTGCATATATTTGGGATCATATTTGAAATCAGCATCTTTCACTTGGATAAAATCAGGAAAAGAATAATTAGACCAGTAGAAAACTTATTTCAAATGTAGACCAGTGTTATTTTAGTTCACATCAAAACAAACTTTGCATATTTTTTAACAACGTTATCATCCCCAACAATCTGATCATTAGCACGACAGCCTAGGGAGCGAATGGTCTTAAGGTAGCACGTTTATTTCTTAATTAAGGAAAACAAGACTCGCAAGAGCATGTCAGCCATGACAGAGGAGTGACATTTTGATGTCTGAAAATGTGATTATTTTAATCATGTATATTTTCTGATAATAAAGTGTTTTTATTAAGCCAGTAAGCCATTACCACTTCGGATAGCAGTATTTTACAGAAAAATGAAATTCTTACATTATATCTATTTATTTTAAGTGCATTTTAAACTAGCTCTTATCCGGCATTAACAAATCGATCACCTAACTTCTTAAAGATGATTAATTCTTAAACAGTTATTAATATATAATAACATATTTAAATTCTATATAAGATCAGATGTAGTTGTAGTTAAGTCTTTACTTTAAAACATGTAAGCCAGCAAAGTTGGCAGACCAGTTCTCTATGGAGTTTGTATTTCAGACAGAAGGGCAGGAAGTTGATCATCAGTGGTCATTGGAGGACCCAGGCCACACCACCTGAGATTGAAAACAGGAACTTCTTACCATATTCAGAGTGAATGTTACTGTTATTGTTTATTATAACCGTTTATTACTGTTATACTGATAGCAGTGCGCTTCATCGATTACTCCAATGGAACTTCAGTTAGATTTACATTTACAGCATTTATACAGTCTTACAATCTAAACAATGGTGGGTTAAGGATCTTGCTCAAGGAACCAGATGACTTGGCAGAGGTGGGATTTGAATCCTGGACCTTCTGGTCCAGTATCTTAACCGCTAGGCCGTTTTCACAACAACACATCCTGTCATTTTTATTCGTTAATATTGCATAGTCTTCAATTAAGACTTAAATTAATGAATTGGTTAGGAGGTTCAGGCTTTTTGAAAGGTTAAACAGTTATCATGAAGAAAAACTGGGCATCCAGGTGCAGCAAACAAAGATCACTCTGTCCCAAACGCTGCAAAATTAGCGATTAGCTTTGTGTCGAGTCTTAAAATGGGTTTGTTCAATAAAATAGTTTTGCGGCTAATGAACGAACAGTGCAGTATTGGATTGAGATATTTGATTTGCAACAAAAAGTTTCATTCCACCAATATTTCGTGTACTTATTTAGAAGTGCCATTGTATCTCTCATGTATGTCTTTGGGATATATTTTATCTTTAGTCCATTCTGTACATTCTTACTAATGTATTGTTCAAATTCCTCAAACAGAATCAACAAAGTCTCTGAATTAAATGACTTTAAAATGAATTTCTCATTCTGGAGTACATTTATACAGGACTTGATACGACTTTACTTTGTTAACGTGCTCGCGATTGGCTTGTAACGTCACTTCCTGTTAGTATTCATCCTTGTCATCAGCTGGGCTGAACAACAGAGGTAACTACGTGTTTATTACCTAGTGTGTTACATGTTTGTTCATGTTCGTAGAGAATGCTTAAGGAACCATCCTGTCTGTGAAGATTAAGTAACTACGGGCATAAAACCACGACCATACCTATGCTAACAGCTGTTAGTTTATCGTTTTGTGTGGTGATCTTTTAGCTGCGTTTTTTTTTCTTTTCATACACGTATTCGTGTCCGTCCCGCTTCCAATGCTGGTATTTCACGGGTTTCCACGATACTGTGATAGGCTATTTTTCAAGCTTCACTCTACCACTAGCCAATCATAGTGCAGGAGGCGGGACTTTTCGGAATATAGGTAGGAGAAAAACACTCACTGGCCAGCATGCTATTTCGTACACTGTTTAATAAAAGTGTTGATAGAACCTATTTGCTTTATTAATATGTAAGTTTTTTACGCTTTAGTAATGACTGGAATACATGACTGGATTTGAATGGAAGGTTTGTTTTTGTTAAAAAACAGGTAGGTTATATATAAACTAAAAGCACATTTAATTACATTTATTCACCAGCCACAATTTGACAGTTTATTAGAAACATTTGTCCAGCTTTCTGTCTGAACTTCATCTATGCGCATGTATTTAAATTAAGCACTATTCTAGCTGGTCATCATACCTCTTTCTATGCAGTCTTGTGCTCAGTGTGGACAAATCTTAGTCAAATTATCTTTAGTTGATGTTTTGTATTTTTTTAATATTTTAAAACGCATTGTAATGAGGGGGCAACCCTAGTGGTGCGGAAAAAGTAAGAAAGAACGAACATTTCAGCTGTAACAAAAGACTAGTGTCAGGGAAGAGAAACCAAGTGGCTTGAGCTAAGGCATAAACCACACAAACTAACACTGATTTAATTAATTTATTTTAATTAACATTGCTCCTGGCTGCTTCATACAAGGGTCTTAAATAGCAGAAAATGTGGCAGGAAATTTGGGACGAGTGAGAGGTGATTGGAATCACCAACAGTGCAGGGCTAGGTCTGAAATGCAGGAATTGAAGGCAACAGGTGTAACAGCTAAATAAACCTAAAGTGTAGTGTCTAAATGTCAAATCTTTTGAAAGGGATCATCATAAATATTAGAAAGTCATTTTCATTTAGTTATTTACTAGATAACCTTATCCAGAGTGCCCTATAACTGTCTCCCTCTCCTTCCAGTGTCCAGTTTCCCTGTCCCTCCCTCCATAGGACATTATTTTATTTTATTAATTTGAATGCAGCACTAAAGTGTGTACCACCATATTTTGCACAGTCTAAAAATATTACATTCTGTGAGACAGGGTGTTGCCCGGAAGGGGTGTTTTCTAGACATTACCATAGTCACCTAGTCTTATTAGTCTTTTGTAATGGAAATATAAACAGTGCATACCTTTACACTGTACAAGTAGTACCTGATTTACGATGGATTATACATGGATTGAACCAAGCTTGAACCAAGTTTAAAATATACTATATATATAATAGAGTAGTCTACTTGAAATATGCAGATTTTCCTTTACATATCCCAGCGCTCATTTTTTCTGCCGTGCCACTCCCTACTGCCTCATCTAGCACAGGCGAGTACAGGATCATAGTGCCTAGCGCTCCTTAAACATGCTTAAAACACTCAAATTAAACTACATTTGGGTAAAATCATAAACGCAAAGCTTATATTTTATTTAAGTATTGAATATCTCATGCAACTTATTGAATAATGTATTGAAAAACTATTTTCTTCACTACGTTCCCAGCGTTCTTCCACATGACTCCCTAGTCATGCACTGCTGTTTTCGTAGCGGGAATTTCAAAATTCAGAATACGGTTTCTGCTGAATGTGCATTATTAAATTCCCCAGGCAGCACGGTGGGTAGCACTGCTGCCTCACAGCAAGAAGGTCCTGGCTTCAATCCCAGGGTGGAGCGACCTGGGTCCTTCCTGTGTGGAATCTGCTCGTCCTCCCCGTGTCTGCTGGGGTTTGCAAAGGTTCCTCGCAAAGACAAGGGTGTTTAGTCACTCTAAATTGGTATCGATTCGAGGCCTTAATGGCCTGCCCACCTAGCCAGTGGGGTGGTGTTAAATAAAAACTAAAGCACCGCTGCAGTTTTGTGACCAGCGTCGTCTACAAGGCGCCTGACAGACTGGTCGGTCAAGGTGATCAAGATGATTGGATTTCCCTCATAAAGACGAATATTGTAAGTCAGGTCATTGTAAGTCATATCTCTAATTTCACCCAGTGAAATTAGATTGTTTCTATTTTAGGCACACTCATGGCTAACAGGTTCATAATATGAAGCATACAGATATGGAATCTCAGACAAGAAGCTCTGGGAGAAGGGGTTTTACCGAACTCCTCAGTGACTTATTTTCACACACCTGTTCCTGGCCTCACAGTTATGTTCTGAAAATAGTGGAAAACCTTCTCAGAAGAGCAAAGACTGAGCAGCAAAGCAAGGAAAAGCACCACCCCAATACCAAACTGCTTTTCTGTGTAGAATATATGTAAGGAGTTTCTCTGATAATTAGAAATGTTGGTACCAGGTGCCTTATACATAAACTGGTGACTCAATTAAAAAAAGATGTAGAGGTTGTGTAATAGTTTCCTGCTGAAGTTGTGTGTCTGTAGCCCCAGATGAACCATTAGTGGAGAATTAGAGTGGGCTGTGCCCTCACACTGTCCTGAAGACTTCCTTACCCTCCTCCTACTCCTGCACCTCCACTTTCCTGTTGAGAAACTCACGATGGCACCCTGCTGCTCGTTCCTCTCTCGCTATACCCACCATCACCTGGTCGCCTTCCTCCTTACCTTCTTTAGGTAGGCTGAATACATTTGGGTGTGCACTAACAGTTTAGTTGCTGATGGAACCATACATATCAGACACATTTTATGGTCAATGTTGTTATATTTAGGCAGATCATTGTTGTTTTTTGAAACTGTTTTGCAGAAGTGAACAGTTAACAGCTTAAAGAACGGCATTAGGTGTTGTTTGAACCCCAGAATTAGTATTTATCGGGAAATGAAACTAAATATATATTTAAATTGAAAAAAACTTTAATTGAATGTACCACATGTTCTAATTTGATTAGTGAGTTTATTGATATATGTTATTTATTTCAAAGTAAATTGGATTGTTGATAGACAAGTGCGGCACTGTTGTTATGGTCTGTTTGCTTTGTACAAGGAAATGGCTACGGGTAATGGAACCTTAAGGATTTGATATCATGTTCTATGGTTTGTCTTTGCCTTTTCGTTTTCTTCCCCTCCTGTCTTTGCTCTCACAGCTACGTGTTGCTACATGCCTCACGCAAGACTTTCAGTAATGTCAAAGTAAGCATCTCAGCCCAGTGGACCCCTTTAACACAGAATGACAGCAGCCCTGCCTTCTCACCTGCAGAGGTATGCAACTTTTAATTTCAGCATGTGGCTTCTGAGCAACTCTAAATACTCTTCAAGGACATATATGGCTGTGAATATGAAGTTAAAGGTTGTATGGAAATGCACAGAAAACAATCAAACCTGAGTTTCATAGTATAGTTCTTATTATATATGTTTGGTTATTATCCAGTGTTTTCACATGGCCTTATTTTCAAATAAGTGTTCATGTCTAGACAGTCTGAGAAGCAAACTGTTATCTGAATAGATAATATTAAATGAATAGTTTTTTTCCTGGTGGCCAACCAAGTCGGAAACAATAGAAACAAAGTGTTCTATAAACACTGATAATCTGAAGGATGCTAAGAAATACTGTATGGACTAAAAGTCTTGGGACACCTTCATGACACCTCGTGTTTGCAGCTATTTAAATGCTTGAAGGCCAAGGACAGGATGACCTGGCTACAGTCTCCATTCTACAGTAATTCACCCAAAATGTGTTTGATCGGTTTTAAGTTCTTACAAACTTTAAGTTGTACAAGTCAGGCTGGAACAGAAAAGGCCCTTTCTGCAACTGTGAGCAGAAAGTTGGAAGTATACTGTTGTCTGGTATTGGTCAACTGATATTGGTCTTGGTGAGGTATTAAGCTTTCCCCTCACCAGAACTAAGTGGCCTAGGCCAACCCCTGAAAAACAAGCCCACAGCAGTATCCAATCCACCAAACTTTGAATCTGGCACAATGCAGTCAGGTAGCTAATGTTCTCCTTGCATTTGCCAAACCCAGGCTTCCCATCAAACTGCCAGATAGAGAGGCGTGATATGTCACTCCACAAAACACTCCAGTGGTGACGTGTTTTACTCCATGGCTCGACCATGGAAACCCATGAAGCGCCTGGTGCACAGTTTTTGTGCTGATAATACCAGAGGAAGTTTGGACCTCTGTGAATACTCAGAGAACAGTTGGTGACTTTTATTTACTATGTGCCTCTGTAATTTGTCATGGTCTGTTAATTCAAGGCTGAGCCTGAGCTGAACCATGGTTCCAAAACACGTCCTCTTTTCAATAATTCGGTAATACCACTCACAGTTGATCGTGGAATTATCTAGGAGGGACAGAATTTTAGGAACAACAAACTACCTTTTGCAATGGTAAAGGTGCTTAGGAGACAGTTGTCTAATACACTAGCGAACCACTGCAATAACCCAGTTTCCAGTTCCAGCGATGCCTTAAGGGTCTGGTTCCCTTACAGGAACAGTGGGTATGTGTGTTCTCAATTGGCCTGTGTTCTCTGGGGACAAACTCCCCACCCTGGCAAGGAAAATTGGATATTAAACTTTGAAACAATGTTGATTCTTTGGGATTCATGTGCTCACATTGTACTAGTAAAGCAAATTTGACCACAAAGTGAAAACTAACTCGTCAACTGCACCAACTGCACAGTTTAAGATTTAAGTAAGAATCGTGAGAACTTGATTTTTTCACTAAATTTAACGAAAATTCTTAGAGCTTCCAAAAAAAGTAAAGCTTTGACTTTGACACCAGTAGCACTCTTTGTTGCCCTACAATACAACCGAATGTGCTGTTCTCACTTAAAATGTAAGCCTGCTTTGTTTTCTTGACCTTTTTCAGTCCCCTGGACTTTTTATTTAAAGACAAAGTTCTGTGAACTGTGTCAGGAAAATTCTGTTCCTAAGGAATATGTGTTTATAGGGTCACCTAGTGTTAAAAGGTAAGCGATATTCTGATTGTACAACAAAACGTTTGTGTTTTCGAAGACCTGGGAAGAGAATCGACTGTTTGCAGATGCAGAGGAGGCCACGCTATTTTTGGGTGTCCTGGACACCATTTTTCTCTTCTCTTATGCCGTGGTGAGTGTCGTTGTCATTCATGAGAAACGCACATACACTCTACACTACATACATAGTGCTTAAGGTTCTGGCCCATGGACCAGAAGTTCCATGGTTCATATCCCACCTCTGCCAAACTGCCACTGCTGGACATGATTGTAAGCTTACCAGTTGTTAAATGACGTAAATGTAAATATTTACAAATGCAATGTCATCCAGTCTAAATTCATGCTGACTATTGAAATGCTATTTGAGTCTGTGTGTTTATGACATGTCGCCATCCTTGTCTTCCCTAGGGCTTGTATATTAGTGGGATCATAGGTGACCGTCTGAACCTTCGCTATGTTCTTTCTTTTGGGCTGTGTGGTTCAGCTGTGGTGGTATGTTTGCTTATTCATTAAAGAGTTTCATTAGGGATGTGTAAATAATTGACTAAAATTAACTAATCCAAAGTCAGTAAAATACTAGGCTATATAATCGAAACAACCGAATATCATGCATGAATGTCTCTCTCTTTCTCCTGTAGGAGTTTATATTTGGCACTCTGACAGAATGGCTGCATTTCTATAATGTGTATTTCTATTGCTTTCTGTGGGTGCTTAATGGCCTGCTGCAGTCTGCAGTTTGGCCCTGTGTGGTGGCCGTAATGGGCAACTGGTTTGGGAAATCTGGGTGAGTAGATTTGTATCAGATATGTATCAGATTAGAAGGTCTTGACTCAAACTGCCAGTGTACTGTAGCATGTATATGTCAGACATGGTTCTTAGCCCTGCAGTCATAACAGCATATTATAATATATCAGTGTAAGACCAGTAATTGTTATTGGCTGTATGAAGCTGAATGAAAAACATTGTTCCTTCTGTGTGCCTCCACATTACATTAATACATTTTTACATAAATCCAATTTGGGATTGGACTTAGATAAAAGAGGATAATGTAAAGTTGCTTTGAGACCATGCTGAGCTGTAAAAAGTGCTATGGAAAGAAATCCGACTTTGATTTAATTTTCTTAGATTCAGATGCAGCTACATCTTAGAATCTGTTTTTTTCTGCACGCATTGTTCTATTGTCTCTATAAGCTATAAAATATAGATTATTACATACGTTTTTTACGTTTATATGACTTTTAAAAAATGGTTTTCTTTCGGGAAAGAAAATTAAAATGATGATAGAAAGTTTCGAACTGAAAGCAAAAAAAAAAAATCACACTTGTTGTAGAAAGTAGGAATTCGGAGAAATGTAAAAAAAAGGATGTCTCCTCCATTATCTAAGCAATTCGGTATTGTAGGTGATATGCTCATAAATTACAAGACTACAGTTCAGATGTAACAGATGTCTGTAAAGTCTGTAATTGTAAAACTACAATGTGATATGTGGAACTGATAGAATGGTCAATAAATGTAGAAACAAAGAAGTGTGCCTAATAAAGTGATAGGTGAGTATATGAACTTAAATGTCTTTATTTTTTCTGTTGTACAGACAATAGAGTAGTTTATGGGTCTGGGGGTGAGCAAAACTTTCTTTTTCTTAATTTCTTTCTCACAGTTAGTAAGAACTGCTGTTTCCAGCACTTGGCTTCTGCCCCCAAACAACCTAGTGATAGATTTATTCCTGGATTCTTGTCTATTATTCATGCTGTTAGGTAATGGCTTCATGCTGGGAGGAACCATTATGAAGCTGGAACAGCAGCCTAACAGGAAGGATAGCACTTTCTAGACTACTTTGGTGAAATGAGACTGTTGCTCCTAGATGAGTTGTATTGAATTAATGTAATGCTAATTTCTCATTTTGCAATCTGACTTGTCAGAGAGTGTGTTTGTATGAACTCTTCTGTGTGTGTGCGTGTGTGTATATTTGTGCTGGTAGCCGAGGTTTTGTGTTTGGCTTGTGGAGCGCGTGTGCATCAGTTGGAAACATCCTGGGAGCGTTTCTGGCCTCCAGCGTTCTCAAGTACGGTTATGAGGTGAGTGTAGGAGCGAGTGAACTCTTTTCACTAATCATTGTTTATGTCTTTACTGCCATAATCGTGACAGAGAATCTGACGATGTTTCAGGCAGGAAATAATTACACCGTTTTTTTTTTGTCTTTGTTGTCAGTATGCTTTCCTGGTGACGTCCGTGGTGCAGTTTGCAGGTGGGGTGGTTGTGTTTTTCGGCTTGCTCACCTCACCAAAGGAAGTGGGTGAGTTACAGAAGGCGGCTGCAGCCTTTATATCTTCTATTCACCCATAATTGATCGTTTCTTAATCTGTGTTGAGTTATATGGTTAGTTAAGTGGTTGTAAGGTTATATTTACATTTACGGCATTTAGCACCCTAATCCAGAGCCACTTACAACTGATACAATTCAAGCAATGGTGGGTTAAAGGCCATGCTGAAGGACCACAGGTTATATAAATTATTCTTAAGTACAATTTTGACATTGCCTCACAACATAAGGCATCTTATCTCAATAATTCCTGAATGTATTAAAAAACTTTGGAAAAGTCACTTACGCTTGTGTCTAATGGTCGACCAGTGTGCAGTTCTAGTATTCTGAATGTGTGTAGTGTGTTGTATCATGTATCATTTAAATCATATTTTAGAACTGATTGTGTTTGTTGTTCCCATCTTTGTGTCAGGTCTGTCTGAAGGATCAGCGACAGGTCTTACAACAGTGGAAAGGGACACAGACAGTCACCGGCCACTAATGAGCGACGATGAGGAAGATGATGATGGAGTGGTGGCGTATGATGGAGGGTATTCTATTCAACAGGAAACTGAGGAACCTAAGCACCAAACAAAAGCCATTGGCTTCTGCCAAGCTTTCTGCCTGCCTGGTGTCATTCCCGTACGTCAAATTCTGAGTCTGAGCTTCAGTCGTTATTTATGTTAAAAAATAAGATATAGACTCACCGGCCACTATAGTAGGAACAGCTGCACGTTAAGGCAAATATCTAATCAGCCAATCACATGGCAGCACCTCAGTGCATTTATGTATATAGAGATTATCAAGATGACCAGCTTCTTTTTAAACTGAGCATCATTTTGGGGGAAGAAACTTGATTTAAGTGACTTTGAATGTGCCATGGCTGTTGGTATAATATATATATATATATATATATATATATATATATATATATATATATATATATACAGCCAAGTCAATGCCAATTTAACCGAAGTACCCAAAGTACACCCATACAGACATGGGGAGATCCAGGCTGCTCCACCCTGGGATTTAACCCAGGACCCAACAACTGTGCTGCCCATTTGAAACCATATAAACATTCTATAGTCTATTGACCATATGGTCCAAGGTCTAAGTCTCTGCACTGCCAAACTGCCATAGTTCAGCCATTCACTTAGGTCCTTAATCCACAGTTTCTTGGATTGTACCTTGTAAGATTGTATCAGTTGTGAGTTGGTCTGATTAAGAACATCTTCAAACTGCTGTAAATTTAACACAACACTAGGTGGTTAAGCTGCTGTAAGTTCATTGTTGTGTGTTTAAATTTATTTCGGATCAATTCTCTCTCCCCGGCAGTACTCTCTTGCCTATGCTTGCCTGAAACTGGTGAACTACTCCTTCTTCTTTTGGCTACCATTCTATCTGAGCATCAACTTTCGATGGAAGGAGGCTCAAGCAGACAGACTGTCTGTCTGGTACGATGTGGGAGGGATCATCGGTGAGTGATGCTTAAATCTTAGGGATAGGATTAGGGATTGCATGTTGGACAATTTCACATTGTCATTTGTCATTTCATTTAGGGCTGTCAGCTTGTTAACGCAGTAATAGTTAAATGACGATTAATGGCGGCAGTATGAGTGTTTTCAGTGCTGTGCTTTTCTCAGTGTTTTTTGTAAGATCACTCCTGGTCTGATGCTTTAAAATGCATGAAAAAAAAGATTTAAAATTTTTTTTTTCCCACAACCGGTTCTTTTAACAGTCCTTTTGTGATCAGCTTCTATGATCTAAGATCTCATAAAAATACATTATGTCTTTCAGGTGGAACAGTCCAGGGACTTATCTCTGATTTACTGGGGAAAAGATCTCCTGTTCTGTGCATCAGTCTGTTGCTAGCTATGGGATCTTTGGTGGGATACAGCCGTGAGTCTAGATACAGTATACACACATGAACATATATGTGGCCAACGGTCCAAGACCCAGTTTTAATAAAGTGTTCTTTCATTACAAATCATACAATCAGCATAACAAGTTAATAGTTAAATCTTTTAAAATAATAAATTTCTGATTTTATTAGTGTTTGGTATGTTACTTCTTTTACTGTAATGGACTCTGGCATGGACGCGTCAAGTGTGTACAAGATTTGACGTTCTTTGATATGTCCAGCGTGGTTTCACACCGTTGCGAACAGCATCTTGTGCTGTTATTAAATAACTGGCTTTCTCTGTCTTCAAGTGCCCCCTTAAATGCTGACAAGGATTTAAGCCAAGTCCCAGGTGACTGTTGAGGAAAGTTTGTGACAGCTCTCCCTGATCTTCTTTGGACTTCATGTAGTTCTTGCAAATCCTTTCTGATGTGTGTTTTGAGTCATTGTCTCAGTGCTGCGTGAAACATTATCCAAAAAAATCAAGACAAGCATTTCACGAGCGGTCGAAGACTTTTGGCTCCTGTTCTTTATCACAACAGTTTAACAAAACTGCTTATTGGTAAATTCTGTTTCTTTCTTTAGACTCTCCTAATGACCAAATAGTGAATGGAGTGCTTCTAGCAACTACAGGTGAGTGAAACTGCAGAATTCCAAGAACTATGCTTAGTGCCCTTACGTAATTATTCTCATCACTTAGATAAATAACAGACGTTTTAACGACATTTAAGACGATAAACAAATTTTAGCAGTTTAAATCAGTCCTGTCCAGATGCTCTATCAGTTCAGAACTGTAGTTTCTGGAGTAAATCACCTTGCAATTTAGATTATAGTAAATAGATTATAATAAATAAAACGTAAATAATTAAATACATAATTAAAACAAGTTAAGATAACACACGAAACAGGGAAAAGTATACAGATTATAATACAACACAACACAATCAATAAAATCTAAAACATGATAAATAAAATAGAGGATATAATAAATAAAATACAATCTAATGTACCGGTATTACAGATTTTCCTGCCGAATGTTTTCAGAATAACCTTAGCTTAAGAGTTCAAGAAAGTAGGTCACAATTTTTGGCCATAAGTCCATTATGACAGAGCTGCTGCAGGTACAGTATGACCTGTTTTTTGTTTATGATGAATGAATGAATTGTTTGTTCTTGATCCTATCCAGGGTTCTTCATTGGAGGTCCATCAAACATGATAAGCTCAGCAATTTCAGCAGACCTGGGCAGACAGGAAGCCCTACAGGGAAGCCAGGAGGCCCTGGCCACAGTTACAGGCATAGTGGATGGAACTGGCAGCATTGGGGCTGCTGGGGGACAGGTGAGAACCTAAAAAAAGACTCATTGTAATACTCTCCGTCTGAAACAAGCTTATTATGGAACAACATAATAGATAGTCTATAGTCTATAGGACATTTATTTTCTTTTCATTGGGTCACTTTTCACTGTTTAATTCAGGGAACATTCAATGGCCAACGTTTTGTTTACCTAAAGCTAAAGGTACTCATACAGCATAAACACTTTCCAGACGGTAATATGCTGCAATAATAAAACATGCATCATTGTACACTATCTAGGGCTGTTGTAAAAGATCAATACAGCAATATATTGTTATATTTATAATATATTACATTGATTTAGTAGATCCCCTTATCCAGAGCGACTTACAATTAATACAGTCTTACAATCCAAGCAATTGTGGGTTAAGGGTCTTGCTCAAGGAC
>JAUZST010001768.1:0-18515 GCA_034779995.1 Parotocinclus haroldoi | reverse complement strand
ACACACACACACACACACACACACACACACACACACACACACACACACACACACAAGTCAATGCCAATTTAGAGTAAACAATTAACCTAACACACGTCTTTAGACTGTGGGAGGAAACCTGAGTGCTCGGAGTAAACCCACACAGACACGGGGAGGACATGCAGACTTCACACAGAAAGGACCCAGGTCGCTTCACTCTGGGACTGAACTAAGGACCTTCTTGCTGTGTGGCAGTTTATTATAATCCAGTTGTATGAATAAACAGCTGTCTAGGCATACATTAAAGCAAGCAAGTGTATGGAGCCTGTTAGGGCATTCCTGTATCACATGTAGTGTGTTTGACATCATGTTTTTTTTTTTCTGTGAGTATAGGAGCTGGATTGCGAAAAACAAGTTGAGAATAAAACAGGACAACGCAGACCTGCCCAGGAAAAAATGTACTGTGAAGCTTGTGGAACCACGAAGTTGCCAAATTTCCATCAAAAATCCTTAGTAGAACTGTGAAATAATTTAGAACTGTGATCTAAGTCAGAACTGTGATCTTTATGGTCAAACTGTGAAACAATTTACAAACAATCAAGCAATTTACAGCTTTACTATGAAGTTTCACAGTACATTTTTTCCTGGGTGACACAGGGTCTGATCAGCATCTGTTTGCTTTAAACACAGAGATTATAACGGCTGTAAACAGCTGGTCACCTCAACAGTCAATCAGTGCTGTGGATCCACAGGCAGAGGTGAGAGTTAAAGAGCAGATGGGCATTATTTACTTGAAAGCTCATTGTCTTATAGGTTGTGTTCTCATTTGTTTTTGTTTTTTTTGTTAGCATATGTTGGACTAGAGACTGTTCTGGCTCGGTTGATGTGTTTAGAGACCTTTGTGTGCAAGTTATATTCAAGTGCTTGGTTTTTAATAAGCTGTAAATGGTGTATATTAGTGTATGTGACTGTCCTATTGTAAGTACAGTAGTTCTTTTTGGTTTGTCCCCCCAATACCTGTATATTCTCCCTCACCTGTAACTAGATAAACTGATTCACATTCTCACGTTGGATCTGTGTTTCGTGTGACTAATTTTTCATCTTGTTTGCAATAATATCTATCAGTGCACCAAACAAAAGTATTAGACCCCTCATACCATTGTCTTCTGTTATGTTTTTCCCCTAGACAGGGTCATAAATTCCATGAATTAAAAAAAGTGTGTAGCAGTATGTGTGTAGCAGTTTAGGCATTGGACACAATTTCTTTGACACATTTACATATTTGCACAGAGGAACCTTGTAAAAAATACCCTTTATATTTATATTACATTAGTAAGAACTAGGTGACTATAGTAATGCCAGTCAATGTTCAGTTTGGTCAACGTCCTGGATTCTTTGTCCGAATATAGATAACATTTGACCTAAAAGAAAACATTGTGTTTTTGGTAATTATAAATGAATGTATTTATCTATTTTTAATTATCACAGCAGAGTAAATAACGTTATGCTAGACTTTACAAGTTTGTGCAACATCTAAACTTGACAATATGTGCGATGTCCTGCATTCACATGCTGTCTTCACATGCCCTTAGTGTGCTAAAAATACTTTGGTCTTTTACATTCCTTTGGTCTGCCTGTGAACAAACCCAACATTCAAATGACCTGGACCTTTCATTATCAAAATACTCAAACCGTCAGGTTCGGTCAGGAAGCTTTTCTTTTCAAATTCTAATCAGTTCTTGAGAAAGTGTTGTCAGAGTCATTCTTTAAGCAGCTCACAATGCTGTGGGGTTATAATTTATGCTAGTGACAGTGGGGCAAATTTTGAGAAATGGTCAAGAAGACGAATTGGACTCATTAAATGACATCTGTCTCAGCCTACGGGGGCTGCTGTGACAAACAAATGGGAGTTCAAAGGAAGGTGATTGTAGTGGGGTAAAAGAAAGATGCACTGGGCCAATTTTATGAATGTGAAAGATGTACATAAAAGCAGTTGGATAAAAACAAAATATGCACTACATCATAGCATTGAAAGCTGCTTAATACTATAAAATATCAGGAAAATACAGTAACATGGTGAATTATAAGCATTTCAAAGTACGGCATCACTCACTGTTTTGTTATGCTATGGATAATGTTACTGCACCAAATTGGATCCAAAAGTGGACGATACTCGGATTGTGTTTATTTAGGATGATTGCATGATATAAACCTTAAATCATTCAGTTGGGTTAACCATTTATCAATTTGAATCATAAACAAATCTGGTTTTTAAATATGTAAGTGTCACGTTATAGCTCAGAGATCCCTGGTTTAATCCCAACCCTGGGCTCTGCCTGTATAGAGTTTGTTCTTCCTGGGTTTTGGGTACACTGGTTTCCTCCCATATTTTCATTATTCGTCCTAACTTAATTGGTGTTTCCATAGTGTCCCTTAGTGTAGGAGTGTGTGTGTGTGTGTGTGAGAGAGAGAGAGAGAGAGAGAGAGAGAGAGAGCGAGAGAGAGAGAAAGAGAGAGAGTGTGCCCTACGATGGACTGGCACCATTTGTTGGACTGTTTCTGTTTGTGTTTCCAGTGCTCTTGTGATCCTGATAAGAGTACCCAACTTACTGCATTAGTGTATCATTTTTATCGATTTAAAACACATTAATACAGAACTCAGTTGTTGAGAGGTGGTTCGTTGTTCATTGCCAGGTTGTCTCCACTCAGTACACACGCCCGACCACCGGCGCGCTCACGCACACGCGCGCACCTTTAGGGTTAGTTGGTAACGTCCCGGGGCTTATGTGCCGACGGACGCGTACGGTGGGAACACATTGGCACGCCATTTCTTCCTTTTGTTTTTTTGTGTTCAGGAACCTTTCGCGCCACTCTTCTCCCCCTTTTAGTTTTTCTATATCATTTCCCCATTATTATTATACGTTATTATTTGATAATGAACAGATGAACAGCAATGCCTAATGCAGCGTAAGTGTAGATTTCAGAGCCAAATGTATAATATATGCTTCATTCTCGTTATGGTGGTAGATATTGGTTCATATTTTTTACAGAGAGGTATCTGACTGCATCTCAGAGGAAACAAAATTTTCTTAAGAGTAGCATTGATTCTTAGATGCTTCTTCTACCTCTCTCCACAGTTCTGAACTCAGAGACACAGAGTACTTTCAGACCGTAATTCCGTATTGCATACACCACCACCACTCTCTTTCTCTCTTGCTCATTCACTCTCTGCGGGTCTTAGTAATCAGATATAGTGGAACCTCTTTTTTCATCATGAATTCATCCAAAATTGCCTGACGATAACCAAAATGAATGATTACTGAAGCCATATTTCCTATAAGAAATAATGTAAATCCAATTAGTCCGTTTCAGGTTCTCCAAGATGTTAACAAAAATACATTTTATAGAAAATAACTATAGTTTTACACCAGAAAACACTGACAATACAATACAAGGACAGTTACACAGTAATCACGTGTGGTTTGGACTCGTTTGGAGTCGTTCCCACTTTAGTGCGCCACAATGTGCGCCGATACGGCAGAGGGCAAGCACGAACAAGCGCCGATTTGGGACGCTTCCCAAATCGAGTGGCGTGGAGGAGCCGCGGAAAGCCAGAGGGCGAGTCCAAGCTCAAGCGTGTGGTAGCCTACGAGGAGCCGGCTGGGATGAGGCTAGATAGGCACTGAAGGAGGACGGGAAGGGAAACCGTAAATCTATTCCTACCACGCTATATACCTCAGGGGTTTCCCCTGTACACACCCATCGGCTATATACGCCCCGGGATGTCACCGTCTGTACTTTAAGTGGCGATTAGTCGTGACGTGCATCAGCTAGGCGAATTATTGAACGAAGGCGAGGCGCTACGGTTAAAGCGCTCGCTATGGTGCATTAAGGGACGCGAGCGAGGAACTGTACGTTCTGTGACTACGGTGGATCTCATACTATTATAATAGAGACTCCAGGTGTTCGATATCACGTCATCAATTAAACACCGGATATAAACGGCGACACCGGACGCTCTGTAACGGCTACTGGGGCGAGCCATAAGCGCACAGGGATTTTAAGGTAAGCCTCGTAACATAGGGCAACCATTCCCAATTCCCAATTTTTCTTAAGAACAGATTAGTGATGCCTGGGAGCGAGTGGGAACAATTCCAAGCAAATAGGGTACCCAATGGCAAACCATTTGGAATTAAAAATTGTCTGTCATGTGTTGGGTGATTAACCTCATTTTGATGGCAAAAAACTGTGCTTTGCTTGTATTAGTCCTTTTTTCAATTACGAGGTTTGAAGGATTGTGGAAGTCCTGATCTGTAAACCAGTGTAAGCAAGCTTTGTTTTAATGCAGAAAAAAGCTTCCTGTCATAGAGATTAATCTGGAACCTGATGGCAGAGCCGTTACACTTTGTCCAAGAGAAGCATAACATTTAATCATCACACAACAAGTGATATGATACACAGTGTCACTTCAGATCAGTGTTTTCTTTTCAGAAAACCTTATTTCTTCTGTTAAATGCACAAGAAGAGTTGAAGATGGACCTCATGGTTTATTTTGGCTAGCAATGCAAAATCTGAATACTGCTATAGTGATGTTTTTGAAGGCTGACATCAGTAGTTGCTTGAGGATGAGAGACAGCATTTCCCAAAGTGCAGTGCTGTGTAGGTGAGAATGTAGGTCACACCAGGGTTCCCTGGACTCTTCCAAACTGCCATTTCTGGTCAATGTGTGTGTGTTTATGTGGCACGCAACAATTTCAGTTTCCTTTGCAATACAGATTATGCTTCCGTGTGATTTTAACAGCAGAGTTTAAACTCATCAATTATTTAATTTATTTTCCTATCTTCTTAATCCACTTCAGGGTAGCATGGACCCCGGGCATAAGGCGGGTAGTGTGTGATGTGCTGGTGTGAGTGGATCAGCCACAGCAGTACTGCTGTGCTTTTAAACAACTCAGTGTCACTGTTGGACGAACAATAGTGCACCTACCAAAACTGTCCAGCTGCTAGCATACTGTGAGTACTATTTAACGATTAGAGGACGACAAAGTGTTCAAAAACTCTTTAAAAGAGAGAACAACACTACTGTCTGATCCGCTCATACCAGCACAACGGCAGTGTCACTGCAGCGCTGAGAATGATCACGACCCAAATAGTACCCGATCTGTGATGGTCCTGTGATTGTCCTGAACATTTTCGACCAAAGTACAGGGGACAAACAAAATATGTAGAGAAACAGTTGGGTTACAGTGCGTAATTGTAGAACTCATGAACAATTCGCGTAGAAACAATGCACTGTACCTAATAAAGTGGCAGGTGAATGTATGATTGTAGATTGTTTGATTACAAATAGTGGTTATTACCCAGCAGACATTTTTTTTTCAGTGTCAGGAATCTGATATTATGCGCGCAGACTTGACTGAAGCATAATAACGCATCACACTTACCGTTTCTGTGGACACACATTAAGTCCAGGTTAATACACAGATGACTTCCTGGCCTCATCAAAACTCAATTTGTTTTATTCACTTTCCATTATCCTCTGAAACATTCCTTTTAAGGCAGACTCCAGTCTGTTAAGTTGCTTTTGTGAATATTTGCGTGTGTGTGTGTGTGTGTGTTTCGAATGCTTGTGTTGTGCATACAAAGGCTGATCTACACACATAACAACAGATGTGCTTTAACACACCTATCACACGTAACAGTTCTGACTTATTTTACGTGTCTGCTCGTCACTTAGGAGAATGTCAATACAAAGCTGTTTGTATTTGTGTGATATACAGGGGGCATAATAAACAAAGCTTTTAATACCCATTAGATGATTGCTTTCCATGAGGCCTGGTAGCCGTGCCACAATTTTGTCGTCCTTGTGTACCCCCTACCCCCTCTCTGTGTGCCTTTTTCAACCGTTCATTCTGACAGTTGACATTTGCCTGGCCAGTTTTTGTACTTAACTTGGTAAAATGCCTATGCTTAATGACTAAACTGCCATGTTTACATAGACAAAGTGCATGGCAGTGACCCCACCCACATTGAGGCCTTCACCAATAAATATTCAGGGAATTAATTCATTTGCATCTTTCGTGTGAAGAGGCCACGGCAGCTGCGTGCTCAGTGTTTGTTTTTAAAGATGTTGTTTTCACTTTTACTCGTCATGCTGCCGTACATGCATACCAGGTACTAACCTACTGAAAACTCTAAATGTCCCCTTTTGACTGGTTCCTTCCTGTCCCTGTTACCAAGTTACTCTATATGAATTTCTTAAAAGACAAAAAAAATCGTCTTTATCTTCCAACTACAGTTCCCATTCTCCTGACTAAAAATAGTTTAAAATAATAAACCACACATTTATTCAATAATAATAATATTGTTTACTTTGCCTTATTCCCCATCCAGGTGTTATCAAATGAAAATGCTAAGTTATGGCATGCTTGATAATAATAATAATAATAATAATAATAATAATAACAAGAATAATAACATTAAAGCAAATTAAATGCTTTTATTATTATTATTATTATTGTTATTATTATTATGATTATGATTATAATATAACATCAAAAACAAATTATATGTTGTAATTATTATTATTGTTATTGTTATTGTTATAGTTTGTAGTATTGTAATATTAATAATAATTATAACAAGAATAAATATGTTTAATACTAATAGTAATTATTATTATATTTATTATACTACTACTATCACAATTATTTTATTTTTATTATTATTATTATATTTATTTATATAACACCTTTCATAAAGGATGCAGGGCAAATTGCTTTGACAAAACAAAAATTAAATTAAAAAAGCATACAAAAACGCATTAAATGCTCAAAAAGATCATTCAATCTGAGAAGTTTCTTGTTAAATGATATCAATTCTTTTACTGATTGGTTTCTTTTTGATTCACCTCAGGCCAAAAACAGGCCACCGGCTGAGCCTCTTCACATCAGCAGGTGTTCTGTGAGACACTTTATCTAAGGCTTTATCTGAAAACACGATCAGGGCCTGCAGGATCTGCTCCAATTTCAACTGTTTGTGCAGACAGGTTAGGTCGACATTTGTCGTCGTTTACAAACCCTCCTCCTGCTCACAAAATGCAAAACTTGGCATACAAACTGCAAAACAATTCCATTCACAGAAACAGATACTGCTTCAGGATTAGCATTACATTGGTTTTGAATTGAGGTTTCAGGTTTTTGTAAAGATTCTGGCAGATACAAAGTAAATCACTATTTTTTTTTATCTCTTTGTTTATTTATTATATATTTAATAAATATAATATATATAAAAGAATGACATATATTATGAAGGCTTTAGTTACTCTTCAATATGGCACAACATAAAAAGGAATGTGTTTGCTTGACACATTTATAGAATATAAGCAGTTTTATGTGATTATTGCACGTGGTTTAATCAAACCAGTGGTTTAATTATTGCTCTGAACCCATTTGACTTCATTATCTGTATTGGGACCGTTCCTTTGCATAAGTGGATAGTTAATGTCTTAATCTTAATGTCATATGCAGCGCCCCATAAAAGTGCCTCTTCAAGCGACGCTTGAGCCTTTGGCTTCACTGTTTCACTGCATTAAATCAGACTACCGTAATCACATGCTTTTGGTATTCTAGCATGTTTTCTGCTGAAGTGATGGAGTACATTGTTATTGTAACCACCAGAAGCTTGGCAAGCTTCTCAATATCTTTTGGTCTGCCACAGATTTTTTAAAACCTAAAAACCTCTATTAAACACTTAAGACACACCTCCTTCACTGGGCACTAGTTCTTCTTTTGCATCTCTGTTATCATGTTGTTTGTTTTCCATCACTGTTTTGTGTTCTTTATTTTGAAATCTACATGCCTAACTGTGTCCATGTACTTTTGTTCTGGGTACTACATTTCCATTACATAGTCCAAAACACATGAATTAGGTTCACACTAAATTTCCCCAGTCTGTGTGTGTGTGTGTGTGTGTGTGTGTGTGTGTGTGTGTGTGTGTGTGTGTGTGTGTGTGTGTGTGTGTGTGTGTCTGGGGATATTTCATTTTGAAATAGTATAAGGAACTAGGCCTGGGCAATCATGCAAGTGTAAACAAATGATTATCGATTATCCTCTCCCGACTTCGTGATAAGACTTTGTGATAATTATCGTGTTGTAAATAAGTTTAGAAGGAGCAGAGACAATTATATTAGCAAATATAAATAAAAATGAATATAAGTAGTAATAATAACAATAATGTGTTACCTGTTCGTTGTATCTCGTGTGGTTTTGTTTGAGACTGCATTATGGCCTGGCGTCATCTTTTTCCACCGTTTTTGAACTTGTATGTTTCTTTGTGTTAATAAACATATCTGCACACATATGTTTGCCTGTTGTCTGTATGTTGGGTGTGATAGTTTTATTTCCCTAATAGTTATAGTGATTTAACATTTTTAACAAAACAGGCCGGTTCACACACATATGTAATTTGTGTTCCTATCTTTAAAGCCATCGCTAACAAGTATTTTTGCAGACTACAATTATTTTAATTTAGTTAAGAAAGTAGAGCAGTGGCAGCTCGGCAGATGTAGGATTCGTTATTCTGATTTGTAAAGCCCTACTGTATAACCCTGTGCCAATAAATGTTGTTATTTCTCTTTTGCCTTTTTAAATACGCATAGCTTTATTTTTTAAGTATAAGCCACACAAACAGAACGTCACCAACTAATTAACTACAAATATAAATGCTTGAAATATTATAATGCACAATTTCAGTCTGGAATAACTAGTGTGGTCATAATACCAACATTTGATACAATACCTGCCTAAAATATTGATCCTGAAACAATACCAGGGTAAAAACTGCATAAAAAATGTCCCTTTATATCCTTGCGTTGATGGGATTTCTTTGAAAGGCTAGTTAACTTTGTACTTGCAGTCAGGTTTCACAGGTTAAGCAGTTCCACTAAGTACTTTTTAGCAACAGAAATAATTATTGACAAAAATATAGAGGCCATAATTACCATTACCAAAACTGCTGAGTCCCCGGAGCTGTATCAATATGAACTGATCATATTTATAAGTGGCATTGATGATCTTCAAGATCTTCAAGTTATAATAAACTTAATGTTACCAATGTGAACACGTATAGAGATGCTTGTCACATTTGTAAATTAATTAAGTTGTTAAACAGTTAGTATTGTTCTTCATTTCCTACGAGTCAGATGGTTTAAAAAGATCGGCTATCACATAATGGATATTACTCGTTTGATTTATATTTGTTGACATAAGCACAATATCATGATGTTATCTACCAGATATGATATGTATCAAATTTAGTAAATTATTTTTTATACTGTGTGCTGGTCATGAACTCTCCGCTCTCTGGTACGCCTTGTTTACCTGCCGGCAGAGGATACAGATTGTTGTACGCACATACTGCCCCCTGTGTGACATCGACACAACTTACAGAAATAAATACTAAATTAATGCAGCTGTTACTTAAAACATTTTTAAAATACTGGTATTAATAAAATGAGGCCTTCTACTGTTTTTAATTGCAGGTTATCTCGACACTTTTCTAGTATTAATATACAATGTAACAGTAGTAAAAACACACACCTTGAATTCAGAGCATAAGCTACCAACCTGTACGAACTTCAGCAAGACAGCATTGCCTGAGAATGTGTACTGTCAATTCAAGGTTTGTAATATATCTTGGATGGGTAGCTTTACGACTGTGTTAAATGTTTTCAGACTCTTCACTATGTAACAGGTTATACTGGTTATGCAGCTTATACACTTTTGCTTGTTTATGTGCTGTACGTTTTACGAACACACCCAAGATTGTTCCATGATACGTTGGTCTGCATTTTCAATATGGTCTGAACATACTTATACCTACTCAGCTGGATGATGTATCCTGAGATGTGCTTGTAAACTGGTAGTATTACCACCCTTGGTGATAATCTGGTTGATTATCAGATGGCAGATGGCATGTAACACGGTTAACTTATTATTATACGTCTTATTAGAAAACGAAAAAAAAAATGACCAAACTGGCATGCTTATATTCTTCTTCTGTACAAGTTTGCCCACTTGTCAAACTCTACCGGAGGTCACGCGCCCCGGAGATTTGTTGTATTTTCATCTCTCCTGTGTTCTTTAACAAAATGAAATTATACTTTAGTATAGTATTTCAAGCGACATTTTAAACATTTGTATTGAATTAGTTGGTGTGACTTATACTTGGATACAGATTAAAAAAGAAATACATTCTATAAAAAGTCACCACAGTTTGATGAAGTTTAATATGAACCATTTCTTTATATTCAGAAATTGAAGGTCATTACGTACTATCAACATCACCAGATCTGTAGCTGTTTTGATTTCATACTTGCAACATCAGCTTCATCTTTGATTCACAGATTTGCTGGTTCCTATCATTTTTTCCTTCGGAGAAGTTGGTTTTTGTAGTCGCCCATAGCAACAGACCGGAACGTCTGGCAGCTGAGGTGTCTGTTGAGATGTACGATTTCATCTCTGTACATGAGTAATAGTGTTACTGATTGCACATGGCATGTCAAAAATAGATTGTTGTAGTTTTGTTTCCCTCACAGAATGATTTAGTTATAGTGTTAATGGAATTGTCAGTTTCAAACCAAGTACATTTCAAGTCTGCCTTTTTAAAGCAGTTTAAAGCAGCAAATATTACTAATAAACTGGTGGACCTATCAGTGCTACATTGGTTAGACTGAGTTGTTACATTTATGTACCTTTTATAATGAACCTGTTCGTTTTAATCATGATAAACTAAGGATCTAGTGGGAGAGCTCCTTGTAAGGCCAACACCTTGACAACTAGTACTCATTGTCAAGAACCTTCACCAGGTCCAGACTCTGAAAGCTTTATAATTAATCTACTTTGTTTCATACTTGACGTCAGGGTGGGGGTTGGGTGTGTGTGTTGCTTATCACAGACTGGGGTACCCCCACATTACAATAGCAAAATATTCATTTTTTAACAGTTAAAAGGATGTATAGGCATGCATTGTTTAAACAGGTCATTGACTGAAATGGTAGATAACTGGACATGATGCATGACTCATGCAACTGGAATGTGTATATTAGTAAGGGTAAGTTTAAAAAATAATGAGCTCATTTAGTAATTCATGGAAGTTTGCAATAATTGTTATAAACTTTCCGTTACGATCGCGTTTAGGAGAAAGCCATAACACTTAAGAGAGTGTACCTGATACTTTTGTTTGAGTTTATGTAATTACAGGTGAGAGAGATTATACAGGTATTGGTGGACAAACAAATGAGTACTACTTACAATAGGACATGCACATTAATTTACATTCAATTCATTTTAAATGAGATTTACAGCTTGTTACAAATAAAAACAGAAAAACAGAAAACCATCCACACAAACATGAGTAACTTAAATAAATTCCCTAAACACATCAACCAAGTCAGAGCTATCTGTGGTCCAAATGTGAAACGTGCACACTAATGGTAAGGTAGTTAGACACACACGCACACACAAAAACACACACACACACACCCACCCAAACCCGCAGACATAAATGACCTACTTCTGCTCTTTATCTCCCATCTCTGCTTGTGTCCACCTCAGCCAATATTGAGTTACTGCCATGTTTGGAGTTAAAAGACATTGTATCAGAATATTTAGCATTTCCTGTTATATAAGATTGTATCAGTTGTAAGATGCTTTGGATAAGGCTGTCTGCTAAATGAGTAAATGTTCATATACACAGACATATATCAATGTTTTCTAATTTAAAAAGTGCTGAAATGATTTCTTATGCTTAAGTGTTTTGAAGCTAAACTTAACTGTTGTATCCCTGCGCATGATGGCATGAGAAATTGTTAAACCGTGTAACCAACCACATCCAAAAAGCTAACAGCGACTTAACCACCCTGTTTAGCCAAGCAGTTGAAACTGCTGGAAAGAATAGCATTATAGCATCACTCTTCTATCCGTTGATTAGACTTTTAAGTAAAATTATTTAGATACAAGTGAAACATTGGAAATAACATTATACCACGTAATAAAGCATACGAAATCAAACAAAACCTTCCTAATTATTTCGTGGTCATGGTTGTGCGGGAGGGTATGGAGCTAAACCTGCAATTCTCAAGGGTGCCATTACATGGCAGGATTTTGCACTTGCACAACTGGGCTTTCATGTTGCCCCATCTGGAATTCAAACTCGGGTACTCAGAAACTGTCGCTTCCAACAGACGGCCCTTGCCACTGAGCCACCAGAGGTTCTGCCAGTTACTGTCTCTAGCTTAACGTGTTCATACTCATAGTGCATCTGTAAATTCTTTCGGTTTTGTGATGTAACACAAAACAGGTCACTTCAAATGCACTTAAAATACCTTGGAACCCCTGATGAGGAACCCTTCAATGAATATGAAAAGACACCTCTGCCCTAGCATGTTAACTAGTGTGGATAACAAAAGCGATTTGGAGAATGTACTACAACTCAAAAGAAGAAGCTCATAGTGAAGGAAGCAGGCGGTGAAAGATAAAACAATAGCTGTGAGGTTTAACTGTTGTCCAATTTCCTGAAACAATGGCCTGTCAGGATCCCAGCAGAGGCAGGAAAGGAAGTTCAAAAGGAAAAGCTTAGATAGTATCAGTATTTCTTTCCAATTCCGCCTTCTCATTTTGACTGGAGTGTAATTTAAGAGACCTAATTTTAAAAACTGATTTAGCTTGTGTAACTGTATCTCCTGCTTCACTGTAGATGACCAGTTTCCTCCCGACTATGGCTTTAGTGGCCAAAGAGGATTATAAAAGATTAATTTTGTCTCATTTTGAACTGGTCAGTGCATCTTTGTACTTCGGTAAAAGGACAGTTGTGAAACATATCAGTTCTATCAAGGCATCAATGTATTGTTTCTGTTTAACAGGGGATCTTTGCCTCAAATTGTTAGGGTTCCTACCTTTTCCCCGGAAAGCTGCCTCGCCGATTGTCCTTACTGAGCGATGGCGAACACCTGCTTTTTTCCTTATTTAAGGGGGAGTTTTAGCGTTGTTCTCTGCCAGGTCATTGCATCTTACGTTTGCTCCATCTTTACGTTCAGTTGGTAGCATCCGGGGCGTTTAGAGCTGATGGATGTGTACGAGGGAAACCTCTGAGGTATTTAGCCTTTTTAGGGAAAGATCCTGGTTCCCTGTTCCGTGCCAACCCATCTCTTATCGAACCTCACTTCAGCCGGCTGCACACCTCCAGATGCGCCCCGGCTCCTCTTCTTCGTGCGCTACTGCACGCTTGAGCTCACGCTCGCCCTCTGGCGCTCCGGAAACGCCTCTGCACCTCTCGATTTGGGGAGCGTCCCAAATCGGCGCCCTTTCTCTGAGCTCCAGCTTGCCTTTTCGCATTCCGGACCCCATACCCCGCCATAAAGGGCAGACCCCTGGCGTCCACCGCGGTTATTTGCACATTGCTCCTTTTGGGATGCAACTCAGCGATGCGCTCTTTTCACCTTTTTAGTTTTCATGCGTTGGAGAGCCTTTCGCTTTTTTCCCCCTACTTTAGTTTGGTTATATATTATTTCCCAATTATTAATATACGCCGTGGGATTCCTTGACCAAATTGCATTTACTTTTTTTCTTAATAGCCTTGTTTGCCATATTCATACTCTTGGTTTGATCTGATTAACCAGTTTTGACCATTAGCTTGCAGTTGGGTTTAGTACAAGTGGTACTGGCCTGTCTGTCCAATTGCTTTTAGCATTTAATTATGCATCTGCTATGTAATGTTAATGGCAAAACATATTGACTGATTTGTCCAGTAATTGTTTCTCCCTTTACTATCTACTTTACTGTACTTGCTTTGGAATTTTGTTTTGTGTGTCTGTGTGTGGATGTTAATGCCTGTGTTTGTGTGTGTATAAGGGGAACATGCTGAATTAGCTATGATATGCTAAAGTTCACAGAGCTTGGAGTGAAGATCGGTGAAAAAAAGTATTATGTAATGACAAACCCAAGTTTGAATGTTTTGGGTGCAGTCAATGATAATATGTTATATATGGCAATTGTTGATTGTTGACAATTGTTGAATCAGCAAATCTAATGGCCTAAGGCTTTTGGCTAGCACTTTAGGTAACTTTGTAGTGCTACAATTACAGACTGTAGTCCATTTAATGCTCAGCATACCTTGTTGTTTATGGCTCAAGACCAGCACAGAACAGGTATTATGTGGGTGGTGTATAAGTCTAGTCCTGCTGTTAGTGTATTGAGCTGATATAGATGGATCAAAAACAGCAGCGCTGCTAGAGTTTCTAATACTGCAGTTTGTCAGTTGGACTAAGAACAGCCCACCACCTAAAATATCCAGTTAATAGTATCCTGTGTATTGATGAAGGATAAGAGGATGATAAACTGTGCAGTAACAGTTGAACTACTGTCTCTCTCGTTACATATACAAGGTAAAGCATCAAGCTATGTCTGCCTGATTAAGTGGGCAGTGAGTTTGCACAGGTTTTTGTATTTCCAGCATTGTATCTGATTCACTTGTATCAGTGAAAAAGGCACGGATACGTTTCCACATTATCAGTGCCACTGCAGTATTGAGAACTGCTCAGTGAGTGTCTGATCCACTCATACCACCACAACACACACTAACACATCACCACCACAAATGTGCCATTGCAGTATTGAGAACTGCTGTGTCTGATCCACTCATACCACCACAACACACACTAACACATCACCACTACAAATGTGCCATTGCAGTATTGGAAACTGCTGTGTCTAATCCACTCATACCACCACAACACAAACAAACACTCCACCACCACATCAGTGCCATTGAAGTATTGAGAACTGCTGTGTCTGATCCACTCATACCACCACAACACACACTAACACACCACCACCACATCAGTGCCATTGAAGTATTGAGAACGGCTGTGTCTGATCCACTCATACCACCACAACACACACTAACACACCACCACCACATCAGTGCCATTGCAGTATTGAGAACGGCTGTGTCTAATCCACTCATACCACCACAACACACACTAACACACCACCACCACATCAGTGCCATTGAAGTATTGAGAACTGCTATGTCTGATCCACTCATACCACCACAACACACACTAACACTCCACCACCACATCAGTGCCATTGCAGTATTGAGAACGGCTGTGTCTGATATGTCCTGATCCTCACATTAAAAAGCTGAGTATTAAAGACTAACAAAGTATGTAGGAAAACGAATGGATTAAACAAATGGAGTCTGTAATTGTAGAACGATAAAGTGTTTAAATATGGCAAATGGAACTGATTAAACAGACATTAAGTGTAGAAACAAAGCGGTGGCTTTAATGGTATGGGTGATTGTTCAGATTGTTCATCAAATACATTGTCTATACATGTATTTTGAATGTATAGACAATAGAATCTGCTATTCCGACACTTATTTTTTTTTACAAATTGTTAATGTGAATAAGTGAGTGATGGGAAATAGCTAAAACAGAGTCATTTTGGCATAACACTAAGTAGGCCTTTTAAATACTTAATGAATAGATTAATTTAGTTCAATCGCATGTCCTCATATTTGACCTACATACAGTACAGTGCAAAAGACTTGACATTATAAAACCGTTCGACTATAAAGCTATGTAATCTAAAGCCATTAGACCATTGTTTTAGCAATGGTGTAAATACCATATATAATTCTCTTTTCTAGAATACAACCAGAAAATACAGGAAATGTGTATGCAGTATTAAAAAAACAGAAAAGAATGCATAGACTACCTTGTCATGTATGTAGTGTGGCCTCCCCTTACACTTAAGTAATAACAGGATCTGGCAACTTCACAGAGATGCCAATTTCGACCATTTTACAGTCCAGAGAAGCTTGATCACGAATGTTTTTTAAGGATGGCAGAAAAGTAACCACTTTATTGGAATGGGAACAGTGTGAAATGCCTAATATATGATAAAGCTCACAAAGACCGGAATAAAGATCAGCGGAAAAGAGTATTATGGAGCAAGGCTTTATGACTTTCACACTACTGTATAATAAGTATTTAAAAAATCTTTTAAAATTCAAACAAAGAGGGCCGGTGTGCAAAAAGTGAAGAAGAATGAAGAATAAACACTACATAATTCACTATAAGTTTGCCCCAGACAGCTGAACTTGAATGGTCAACATCCATGAGATTTCCTCTTTTTGCTTGTGAGCCTTATCAGCCGTGTCCTTCTTTGCAGGTACCACCCGCCCACCTCGTGCTGGCGAACTTCCAGGGGTGGATTACAATTTCCTCTCTGTGCGGGAGTTCCTGGAGTTGGAGCAGTGTGGAACTCTTTTGGAAATAGGAACCTATGATGGTATGTTAATTATCCTAATCTAAAATCATTGTTGATGATTTTTATAAACGCATTCGCTATGCCATGTAGGCAGGTAGGATAGATTACTACACGGGCTTTCACCACGAGTCAAGCTAGTGTTTTCACCTAGAAGATAAAACTTAGGACTTAGTGAACAAACTGCACCACGAGAGAAAATACAGACACCACCAGCCTCACAGTCTGCGTCATTAAATTCATTTGCTAGAAGTCAATCTGCAAACTGTCAGAAATGGAAAAATGTTGGTCCATAACATACGTAGCTCACCATCTGTGAACTAACCACCATGTAGAATATAGAGATTAAAACCAGCCAAGGTACCAGCTCAGATTTTTTTTATTTTTGTCAGTATGGCAAGACCGTGTTTACAGGGGCAGAACTGAGCACTGGGACGCGTAATCTGTGCCCCTGTAATGACACTCATGATGAAATAAAAAATTGTTTGCATTGGTAGAAGTGGTGTGATGGAAATTGAGACTCACAATGTGAGTAGTGCAGAGACATTTCCCGTACTTGGCATTAGCCTTCACATCCACAGCTGGGCAGGATGGCAGCGACATGCACGCATACAAGATGAAGCATTCTGCCAACTGACTTTGGCATACAGTGTAATTGTCCACCGCTGTGTGTGTCACTATCACCTCTTAATGTTCTTCATAATTCTTTCTGTGCCTGGCTGTCTGTTTCTCTCATCAGAACACTTAAGAACTCTGAACTTGTCATTTTGAACTATTCAAATAGTGACTAACTGGCCTGCATAACAAATAAAACAGCAGCCTGTGGGTCAGTGTTTTGAACCAAGTCAAGTATCATTACGTTTAGTATGGTTATGCAAATCATGACATTTTAAACTGAGTTTTTTCCTCAAATTGAAAATAAAAACAGTCTAGCACACCATCACTGCGGGTCTCTGTAGCTGTCCCAGGGGGCAGTCGCCCAACCGGCTTCTCCTCCCTCAGACACAGGCAGTTGTGTCTGCATGTAAAGCCGGATCTAGTTAGAAGGCAGGCACAGCTGGAACTTAGACCCTAGCCCCTAACTTTCTGCAGCTGTGCTGAACTTCAATAGCTAATTTATCTGGCAAGGTAATATATTGATAATGATATTATCAGACCACGGACATGTATGTGAGATGTATTGTTGTCTGGACATCATGTAATCATGTAATCATACATTAATAACAAAGCTATTTGTTAACCCACAACAGAATAAACGTAGCTTCACCCCAAACTATATAAATACACTATATTTCCTCTGCACTGTAAATACACTGTATTTGCTCACCCATCCAAATGATCTGAATCAGGTGTTCCAATCACTTCCATGGCCACAGGCCTATAAAATGAAGCACTTAGGCTGCAGACGGTTTTTACAAATATTTGTAAAAGAACGGGTCGCTCTCAGGAGCTCAGTGAATTCCAGCATGGAACTGTAACAGGATGCCACCTGTGCAACAAATCCAGTGGGGAAATTTCCTCGCTCCTAAATATTCCACAATCGACTGTGCGCATAGTGCGAAACGGTTGCCAACTTTCTGCAGAGTCAATCACTACAGATATCCAAACTTCATGTGGCCTTCAGGTTAGCTCAAGAACAGTACAAAGAGAGCTTCATGAAAAGGGTTCCCGTGGTCGAGGAGCTGCTTCCAAGTCGTATATCAACAAGTGCAATGCAAAGCTTCAGACCCAGTGATGTAAAGCACGTCGCCACTGGACTCTAGAGCAGCGGAGGTGCGTTCTCTGGAGTGACGAATCGCGCTTCTCCATCTGGCAATCTGATGGACGAGTCTGGGCTTGGCGGTTGCCAGGAGAACGGTACTTGTCTGACTGCATTGTACCAAGTATAAATTTTGTTTGGAGCTGGCCCCTTCCTCTTCCAACATGACTGTGCACCAGTGCACAAAGCAAGGTCCATATAGACATGGATGGCAGAGGCTGGTGTGGATGAACTTGACTGGCCTACACAGAGACCTGACGTCAAACTGATAAAACACCATGAATTAGGGTGGAGACTGAGAGCCAGGCCTACGCGTCCAATATCAGTATGTGACCTCATAAATGCACTTCTGGAAGAATGGTCAAAAATCAATCAATCAATCAATCAATCAAATTTTATTTATACAGCGCTTTTTACAATGTAGCATTGTCTCAAAGCAGCTT
>JAUZST010001757.1:0-18518 GCA_034779995.1 Parotocinclus haroldoi | reverse complement strand
TCATGGTTTCTTCTTTAAGAGTGAATTTTAATGATAAATTCTTGCAGGCACTACTGTTAACTGTCTTTGGTAGAGGAGCTTGTTTGCTACTGATATTTACAAAGTTTTACTTCTACTGGATATCTTCTAATAGAAAAGACTACAATTAACTCTATTGTATATTTTTGCACGATTGAATGAAATGTTTTACAGCAAGAACAAATAAAAATCTGATGATGTGTGAAGTCTGCACTAGTTTGTGTCAGTTTCTAACATCACATTAAAGCTGACTGTAATGACAAGTGTATGATATGACAAAGATATGTTAGATTGCTATGCTGTATCATATTTTATTATGTCAGTGGATAAAGCCAGTTGCTGGACAAGGCAATGTCTGAAGCTCTGGGTTAAAATCCTAGGTGTGGCTTACAACGTAAAGGTCAGGTGGTGCCTCTACCAAAAAAAAAAAAACAGCCACAGGGGGTGAACAGGGCACTCTTAGGTCTTGTGCCAACTAGGGGGCTTGCATCAGGAATGACATCTGACATAAAACCTGTGTAAATTTAATATACAGATCAGAATGATTCACTGTGGTGACTCCCTAACATCACATCATATTATGACTTTCTTATTACGCTAAATATTCAGAACAACAGTACAATACAAATTGAAATATCTATCAGTAACCTACATAAAAAAGACTTGCTAAATTATAAAAAGGATGAACAATTAAATTAAAAGAAGTTCATATATTCACACACATATATCAATTCTTTGGGTATAGCTCACAGGACTGAAAGTATAACAAGGGAATATAACTGACCTGTAAGGATGGATTAAAAGCAAACCTTGGTCTTATTTGAAATTTGAGAATCCTCGCTTTTACGCTGTACCCAGCATACCGTAAGGGAGTGATAGGAACATTTTGTGACCTGTGTTGAAATGTGTACCCCTCAATCTTCTGACACTGACACTTTAACATTAACATTAAAACATTTTCAAAATACAGTTTGGACTAAATATATTTGGCCTTTCCAAAATAGTTTGACACAAAAATCCAATGTACTCTTCAACCCTATGCATCAAAACAGTAATGATAATTAGTGCATGTAATTAGTGGTATTTCTCTACTTAACCAGACAGTAAGAATAGTCTTACTAGGGGACTGCGGTAGCCTAGCGGTTAAGGTACTAGACTTGGGACCTGATCCCACCTCTGCCAAGCTGCCACAGTTTGGTCCTTAAGCAAGGCCCTTAACCCACCATTGCTTTAATTGTAAGACTGTAATCTGTTGTAAGTCACTCTGGATAAATGCCGTATATGTCAATAGTTGAAAGGTCGCGTAGCAGTCGTGTTTTCCATAGGTTATGCAAAAATAAACTCAGAAGTTCCCTTGTTTTCAGTACAGAATGTGTCAAATCGTGCTTGAAATAACAGACATAAATGGTCTCTAAATAAAAATTCCAGCTTCAGTGCTTTATTAAGGTTAATATTTCTAATATTTATCTTGTTTAAATTTAAAGTTTACATAATTTGTTGTGCCTTTTGCTCTGAAGGCATGTAAACATTTTCATACACGAGTGCTATAATGCATAATGTAAAAAATAGCTAATAACTGCCTGTAGCATGTAAACACGTGTTCTTTGTAAACACGCATGCTAATATTAAATTAAATATATTTGTTTACACTAAAAGGTGTCTGCTTTCTGGGAACTTATTGGGATTAATCTGACAGGACCGCCTTTTTAGGGAAATAAAGTGATGTTTTATTCATGGTGTTTATTATTATACAGTAGATTGATGTTCAATTTATGCAATTAATTAATGTATTAATGTAATTTGTTATTGTATGCGTTATGAAGTGCAAAAATAAAGCAAATTTAATGCATAGAGGCTTACTTTGATTAGTTTACTCTGCTCTATGTTTTACATATTAGTGCTCTCACATAATTAGTTAATGAAAAGCAAAACATTTGGCAATAGATGTTACATTGTCCACACAACAACAAAACATTCTCCATTTTTTATGTATGGGAGGGTTTTTTTTTTTCTCGAAGGTTCCTGTTGACATGCCAGTCAATTTGTTTCTAAATAAAATGCCTTGTAGCAAGAGGAGATCAATCTGTTTGCCATTCATTTCTTAACTTTTACAATTTAATACTTTCATTTTGTTAATTTCTCTGTGCCTAAAAAATAAATGTTTCCAAATTTAATCAATTTATTGTTTTTATTGTTGATTTTATATATCACCTTTCTACAAAAACTATTTCAGAGTAGCAAACATATGGTGTGTTTTTAAATGAAAAAAAAAAAAAACTTAATGGAGACTGCAAAAACAAAAAAACAAAAAAAGCAGCTGAAAACATATCAGAAGCATCATCAGAAGCAAGCATATGCAAAACGAGTACAAAAAAAGTACTGAAATATAGTTTATCGTGTCAGAGATGAGGTGCTTCTATTTAACATGAGACAGCAGGGAATGAAGGGAGGAAGACTGGAACCTAACTTTTTTGGGTCCCATGTCATTCCGTCGAAATGTGGCAAGCTTGTTACACTATCAAATTCTGAAGGGACTACTTCAGAATACTAAAAAACAATTACAATATCGACCACATCAACTCATACAGAAGAGGTGATGACCAAGTCCCTTGTCCGGAATCACACAAGATCCTTGTAGAGAATGAGACCAGGTGGTTTTCTGATAACACCTAGTTTACCATGGAAGGGGATGTCCAAGAAGGACTGAAGACATTTCTATGCTACAGAGACCTTCAGTTAATCAATTTGCCCCCAAAAAAGGACATTCAGATCTATGAAGGCACAATAGATGTAAAAGCAAAATCACCTGCCAACTATGTATGTGACAAATAACCAAAGTTAACTGACTGTTCATCCCCAAGGTCCTTTTCATACAACAAAAAAAGAAAGCGTACATGAAAGAGGTTGTTTAGTAAGCTCTATGTGTTCAACTTTGACACAATGTGTCATCATTTGTTTGACCTGCCCCAGGTTATTATTTGCAAGACGTTTTTGGCCTGTTCAAATTGTGTGCTGGCCACTTTGATCTGTTGGATACTGCCCATATAGCAGACAGTTCGTTAATCAGCTTCAGCCCAGCTGTCGCTAGCCACAATAAAGTTCATCATAGCATTCAGGCTCTGGGCCACATGTGGCTCGCATGTAATCTTTAAAAGATAATGTATGCTGTTCTGGTTGCCAGTGCAGTTCTGGCTGTGTACTGGAAATGAGATTCAGGTGAAGTTAGCACTATCATTTCATAATTTTGGGTCATTGGAAAATGCAAGTGCGGCCCAGAACAGCACTATTGCTTATTTTCTATAAGGGGTCGTTGTAACATACGCAGTATTGCCAAAATTATGTGTACACCATGTCTAATTTATGTCTCTGGCCAGGCATGATCATTGTATTGAAGGACAATTTTGTAAATAACATGAATACATATATTGTTCATGTCTCCATATACTTTAGGTCATGTAACTGTAATAAACAGGGATTAAAAAAGATATGTGCTTTAACATTAGTTGCTTTCGGTTCGAATGGCAGCTGAAAATCATGGCCAAATGGAAACTGTTATTGGACCATATAAGTTGCATGATGCATCTTTCCGTACCCTGCATGGGACTATTTTGTAGTGAAGCAATATTTTTTTGGTTTATACAGAATGTCTTAAGTACAGTTCAAAACGATTAAAAGTAGTGATGTACCGATCAATCCATGACAAAGCATGCGATTGGTGTATGCCGATCAATGCCTTTCATTGCCGATCACATGGGGCAAATCTTAAACAAACATGTATGCTGTGTGGAACATTTACACTGTCTGTGATAATGATGCAGTTTGCATCCTGCAACAAAAAATACATTGTGGGTGAAGCACATTAAAATGCTTTAATACAACTAATTAAAAAAGCAAACACTTGGTGAAGTATGGTGAGATTTCGAGGCTCACTGGAGAGAACAATTAATTACAAAGGTACTTAGGCAGTACCTAAGTCAATAGAGCATATCCTTATATTCTATCAATAAAAAACATGAAACGTGGCCAGGGGTATCTCCATAGATACAGGGGAGAATATAAAGGTACAGCTACCTGGAACCTACACACACAATCATTATGGCAACTTGTGATGGCATAATGATTACTAGCTAATTAATCCTACACCTACACCTAACCTTGACCTTAACTTCAGTAACCTAAAGCACACACCCACTCATAAAACATGCATGTTCCATCTTTCTGAAAGTTGACAGACAGGTGTCAAACTAAGAGACAGAACACCTCAAAACAGTACACTTACAAATGCTGAATGCTCTCTCGTTCTTCATCTCTTCATCTCACTATCTCTCTTTCTAATGCTCTTTCAGTGTACACTCCCTCCTCCCCTGCGCATTCTTCTCATTCCTAAGCTCTGAGTTCTCCTCACACTGGGCCCTGCATCTGCTCAGTACGGAAGGAGGGGTATGGGATAGACACACATGCGCAAACTCATGATCACACAACATAAAATTGAACATTTGCTGATCAGAAAGGAATCATTCTAAAGACTGGAGAATCAGATTGGCCTGTTCTATTAATAATTGCCAAATTGCAATATGAAACATTGAGTCTGTCTAAGTGTATAGGTTAAAGTGCAAAAGAGATGGAGAGGAACAAAGCAGATAAAAAGTAGCCACATCTGTTGCACATGCACTCTCCTCTAAGATGAAAGGCAGACCTGTATTGGCTTTCAGGCAGGAATCTGAATTAAGAGCAACTTCCTTTATAGCAGAACACAACAGGCTCTAACCCAAATCAGTGGTGTATGTGCTCTTGTTTTTGAATTAATAGCAGTTAATGTCAGTATCACAGTACCTGATCACCTGTTTTGTATTACATACAATTTGTACAATACATACATTAGAATACATTTATATTCTAATACTTAGATGCCAGTTGTTAAATTTGGCACTGCAATTCAGTTTCTGTAAAGTGTTTCCTTTACGCATCGTTTCGTAATTTTCTTTCATAATGACACTCTGCAATAGTTGCTTTGAGACAGTATATAGTTTGCAGTTTAGGAGCTCACTGGGGGAATCCTGTCACCAAATGTCTTATTTTCGGCTGAAGTGTGTTCACACACAAGCCCTACCACTAAAATCATCACCAGTGTCATTTAGAAGCAGAAGCATGTTTTATATAATCCAACAGCAGTACATTCATATTTACATATATTTGTGAAAAAAGGATTTATGAAGTTTATAATAGTGTGTTAACAACGCATAACAAACTAAGCTTAACTAGGTTTACCAGCACTTAGAAGAACCCAAACTACATTAATCAGCATCACATAATTGTGTTGTCCATTACTTCTGAAAAGCTTAAGAACGCTTATATCAATGTTTACTAGTGGACAAACACAATCCTCTGCCTATCTATAATTCCATAGCTGCCTCTCATGATCTGTGATGATTAAGAATTATAAGAGTATGCCAATGTCAGTTTGGGTATGTTATGAAATGTGCTAGATGCTAAATAAGACTGCATAACCTCACCCTGTGGACACAATATAATTTAAAATAAATTATCTCCAGGCATTCTACCTAAGACATCATCAGATTTTCTCACAATTCCAAAAAGGATAATGAAAGCTCAATTATACAAATAATAAACAAAATTATACTATGTAAATGATTGGAAATTATCTTGCATATCTGTGAGTGCCAAAGTATGTAAACCACTAGGTTTAGCAGTTCAGAGTCTGACCTACAGTGTATTATTATACAAACAAAAATGCTTCCTTAGGACCTCATAAAAAACATATGCTGAGGATCTGACTGGAAGAAATTATATCTGTAAAACGTTTGTACTAAACCAGACAGTGTATGAATTGAGTATTCAAGAGCTGTTATTGTGTCCACCTCACCCAGTAGCTGGGTCAACAAAGCTCACTCCAAGATCACCTGAATAATCCAGAACTAATATAAGATAATAGCTATTTTCATGTTTACTTACATACATTACAATGAATATCTCCATTGCTGCGTTATGGCACATGTACAGGTACAGTGGAAACTGTATATGTGAGTCTGCCCTCAATGACATCACTGTACTGAAGAGTGAGCCCATAACATAAACAGTTCTGTGTAACAAACAAAAGCCAAGCCAACCTCTTAGTCTGTCCTAAGAGTTCCTTCAACACACAGGTCTACTTCTTTATGCTTTGTTTCTAGTTTATTGATTTTCCAGTTTTTAAAACTTGGTTTATGTTAAATACAAGTTGCAGTTTGATAGACACCAAATGTTTCCAATATGAGCACAGCACAGTATCCTCAACATAACAGAGCACTTAACAGTGAATAAAGACCATCAAAATAAATTTTAAAAACGTTTGCCATCCTCCAACCTAAAAGGAGATTGACCTAAGTAAATCTAATTGAGCACATGGGCATGTGTGCGTGTCCCTGTGTGAAGAACAATGAGAGACAAGTTTAAGGAATGTGGAATAATTAATATTGCATTAACTAAGATTTGACACGACTAAAAGTACTGGAGAGAGAGAGAGAGTGAGAGAGGGGGGGTGTGAGAGAGAGAGAGAGAGAGAGAGAGAGAGAGAGAGAGAGAGAGATGACAGTGCCCTCATTAGCACCCATTAACCTACAAATGAATCTTCCACTCAGCTGTAATATAGGTGATAGAGAGTGATAAGCGATAGTTACATCTGTTTTTCAGTAGCTGTCCCTCACTGGAAAAATAACTACAGGGGAGGAAAAATAGAGTGAGTTGCAGGACACTGCAGGAAACAATAATAAATCAGTCACTATCTAAAGAATAGTTTGAACTAGGACCAATCCTTGGCACAGGCAGTTTTTTAGGTCAGCATACTGAGAAAGACATCAAATGTGTTAGGGCGAGTCCTGGTCCAGTATTTCACAGTAAATAGCAGTTTATGTAAATGGTAATATAGTATATGAAGAATATCAGAATTTAATAACCACATTCTACACTGGCTTTCCAAAATTAGTCTAAACATTTTATAACGACTAAGCTGACAAAAACAAAGGTTTAACTTTAAACCATGTTTGTCAGTAAACAATCAGACTTTAAGTATACAGACAATACCATGGATACTAAATTTTCACACATAAAGCTATTATCTGACATGGCGTATAAAAATTCATTACAATGAAAAGCAACTAGAGGGAACTGAAGAAATTTGCATTTTGTCAATGTCCTCCCATTCACTGAAATTTTAAATAAAAGCATTTAATTGTGTGATGCTGTGAGGTTTAGCTTCCCAATACTATGCTAAAATAGACCTAGTCTTTATAGGTAGGTAGGTAGATCCTGGAGGAAATTTAGAAGAATTTAGAAATTCTTTTGACAGCTTCCTCTCGGAACTTGGGTATGTCCCAATTGATATTTCTACATCAAGCAAGGAAGAAGTTGAAAACAATTACAGTTTAGCAGTAAGGGAAGGCTGAAATGTTTTCATTAGCAAAGCCTAGCACATTATAGCCCACTGCAAAAACATTTTCTGTGGTGCAGCCTAGCTTAACAACTAGCATGCTCGAAAAGTAAAGAACTTAACAGCTGGGGAAAAGAGCCAAAAATGTAGGAAAATGCCTTAAATGTTTAAGCAAAAGGCCAGGACATTATTCTTCTTATACAAATCCTATCTACGATGATGGACCAGAAGAGGAATAAAATCAGATTAACATGGATTTTTATAGCATACATGGCTAGACTGCATTTGTCTAACAGAGTCAAAAATTCATGTAATGGAAAATGAGACCATACATTAATGTTTCATTCAGAATTTCACAATGGTGAGACTACCTCAAATTGTCACAGCACAGCAAATTTCATTGAATGAAGCTCTGTTTGGATTCAGTGTCAACGGCTTTGCCTGAATAGTAAGCCAACTCAGGAATTAATTACAGCTGTTTCACAAAAGCAAATAGTGTAGCACAAAGTGTGAAAACCTTAATTATTGAGTTGACTTAATCAAATCACATCTGCAAAAAATGTCATACAATCCTAAATCAGTTTTACTATTTCATGTTTCGTCTGGTCAGCTTCATTCCATCTTTAATAAACAGAAATTCCTTCATTTCAGGCTTGCAACAAAAAAATTAGGACAGGAGCAATTTATCGCTAGTAATAGGTAAAAATCAATCAATCAAACAAACAAATGCTAAACAGTGATGAGATTTCAAGCAGGTAATGCCAATGTGTGCTTATAATCATGATTGGGTAAATAATCAGAATCCATGAAAGGTTGAGTGTTTGAGGAGCAAAGGTGGCCATTGAATCTCCAGTTTGTCAACAAATCTGTGAGAAAATGATTTCTACATCATATGCAATAGACCCCAGCCTCTTATCAGCCAGGGTCATTTCTTCTTCTGTTATGGCAGTAGTCATGTAAAGAAGTACACTGACATTTATCCCTTGAGAACGGCATCTTTTCCAGGCATTTCCATGATTTTTTCATTCAAAAGCATGACTGCAGAAGAAGAGGGTACAGCTGCTGGACCGGTCTGCCTGCAATTCCTGACCTGTCTTCAGTGGAGACGTGATTTTGTTTTAAAAAGACAAAATACACCCAACACCTGAAATATTGCCCAGTGTATTCTGTGTATATGTGTATAGTGTTGTGAGAAGGAATGGTAACATTACAAAGTGGTTAATGTTTAAAAATACTTTTTTGCAGGCCTGTAACACATGAGCAGATGTATATAAAAATGAATTGAAGTTCATTCTCACACACACTCACCCACACTAAAACACATATACAGATACCAAATGGCCTACCTCTTTAGCTGCAGTGCTGTGGTAGTAACTGCATAAGAAATATCTATCCCGTATCTTTCAAATTGTAAAGAAATATTTTGCATTGCCAAGCACTGATAATCAAAATATGCTTAAGTTTAAACTAAACTTTATTAGGCGAAACTGTTACAGCTAATACATCTAGTACCTTTTGAGTTTCTTTTTACCTTAATTTCATTAATTCATTAATTGTTGGTCTTACTCAAGACAATATGTACTTTTAATTATCACTCCATTTGTTTCTGCTGTAAATGTTGTCACGCATCTCTGGGGTTGTTTTTTGTTTCATGTACTCAATCCATTGCTGTTCATTAGCTAAGTATTATTTGAATACCAAAATGATTAAACAACATATTCTATTCTATTTACACACTCCCACTACAAAACTAAAGCTAAGCCAAAATGTTTGAGCTAATAGACAACATTTCTTTTTGGTCCTTATAATAAATATGATCAAGCCACTGAGTTGAGCAAGGGTCATTCGCCGTAGGTGACCTGAAAGTCACATACACATTGACTAACGGCCAGAGAGTTCATGGTCGAGGGTGTTATGGGCTGGGGGAAGGAGGGAGAGGCATATAGACATAGGGCAGAGGACAGGTGCAGAGCTCAAGACTGGCTCTCTTCCCTTGATGTTTATCTGTCCCTTGCTCCCTCCTTTCTATCATCACATAGACTCAAAGGGTAAACGTCTATTCTGGTCTCCAGTTACAGTCTGCCTTGAACCCTGATCACATGCCATTCCAGACACTACATGACACTCCCTACACTTGCTCACGCACCCATCACCCTCCACACGGGAGGACAGAGGGCAACAAAATGACAACAACTGCCTCAGATCCCTTGTTTCATTATTAAACACCTGCCTCCACTCCTCCCCAGTAACACTGCCCCAGGCTTTGTGCAGTTGCACACACTTCCACATCAGCCAGCAGCAGCAAATGCAATGGCTAGTGTAGTTTATGATGACAGACCATGTCTTACAGGAAATGCAGCACTGGTCCTACAAATCCCCCTTCTTTTCACCCCTTCCCTTTTGCCCAGCCCGAGCATCCACCTTGCTTCCCGCTCTTATCATATTGCCACATCTGTCTAAACCTTTCACACCAACATACATAGAAATGGATATCTTATCATTCATTCCGTTACTTATGCCCTTGATCCCGGACAGGCTTGCGGGAAAGCTGGTAAGGCAGCTCTCGCAGGAACAACCATTCCACAGTCCATTATAGGGCTTACACTTATACACACATGTTTGGACTGTGGGAGATACCAGAGTACACAGATAAAACCCACGCAGAAATCTTGCTTTGAAGCAACAGTGCTACCCACCAAGTCACTGTACTGCCCATGGATGTCTTAGTAACATCTTTGTATAAGCTTCATATGAATTTTCTCAGCTACTCAGCTATATGAAGACATGCAGCCTCACTTTATGGTTGTTTCACATAAGATGTTGCTAGTCTTAAGATGTTGGCAACACATATAATTTTCTGCTTAGTTGCATACATAAATATTGGCTATGTTGTTGAAAATGTGTATGACTGTCCAGTGCAAGTGACAGATAAGAGATAATAGCTTTATAAGAACAGCTTATGATGAAAAGACAATATGTCTTAAGTTATTTTCCAGTTGCCCTGAAAGACTCATAAGTAAAAGAAGGAAAAGGCGTACCGTACATCTTGCCCTCGTCGGAGAGGATGATCTTGCGGCGGCCACATGGTGGGTAGATAGCCAACGCCTCTTGAAAGCTTTGCTCAATATCTGGGCTCCAAACACCTTCGGCATCATTTTCCAGAGGCTTATCCAAAGCATCACTCAGCTCTTCACTGGCGCCCCCTGGAGAGGGCGCCGATACCCACTCCGCAGACAGGGTGGTGGTAGAGGGGACAGGGGAGCCCTGAAGGTGAGGGTAGGGGATTGAGGTGTGACTCCACCTGAACAAATGTGATAGATGGCCAGTCCTGAGGATGAAAATGCAAGGGTTAAATGTGCTTGGAGATAAATGGGTGACGTATTTAATCTGAATTAGAAAAATCAATGTATATATCAAAACGATATCCTACTGCATTACAAAATCCTGAGAGAGAAAAACAACTGTCCATTAGATCTGCAATCTCCAAACTTAAGAGGTCACGTGAGTTAGGATATGACTAGGGAACTGGGTGAGCTGCATGATCATTGTGCATATCCAAAGATGTGATAATCCTGCTTGAAAAAAATCACCTCGTCTCAAGAATTAAATCAGGAGGAAAGAGTATCACACATGGAGTGCCTGTACACACATAAGCATGTAAACAAACTGAGAATCACTTAACAGCCAGACAGTCTAGTAAGCCGTCTGCCTCAAATCCGTTCAATCAGATAAAATCTTAAGTGCTTTAACGCCTTAATGAGTATGGCAGTGTGACAGCGGCTGCCAATTAAGTCAGTCAGATTGCAGTAATGCTGCTAAAATTGGTTTGCTAATTATTACTAATGCTGCTAAAATTCCGTATGCGTGTGACTGATACTTTTATTGTTGGCTAACTAATGACCACGTTTATGGTGACTACAAGGAAAAAGCATATGACACAAATTGAGAAAGTGATTAAGTTCAATGAAAAAAAACCTAGAAAGACAAACCTGCTTGTCTACTCTAACCTTTACTTAAATTAATTCTCTATTCTAAGTCTCCATTAATACTGAACAATCTATCTATTAGGATGGAAAGGACATGTTTGGCATGAGATCTGTTTATTCTCTTCTATATGCACCCTTTCCAGTGTTAAAGCTAAAAGCTAATAAGTGGTCAAATAAGTTATTCCAAAACACTCAAAACTTTGCAATATTTAATTAGATAGTACACTTGTAAGAAAAATGTTGCATAATATTTAAATCTTATATCCCCAATATTGCGCAGCTCTAGCTTACTAGCAATCAGTTTTTCAATAAACCCATTTGCACCAGGTGTTTTAATTATCCAGTATTCATCTCATATATGAGCAATAGTTTAAAGAGTTTTTAAAAATAATGTTGCTTTATGATGACATGCTTAACCTTTAACCCTTAATGCTTGACATGCTTAACCCTTTGCATACACATCGCTCACAAAAATTTGGGGATATTTGATTCTTCTTTCTTTCATGTTTCATTATTTATTTTGCGAGCAGCGTATTTTATACAAGCACAGTAATATAACTTGCGTAATTATATGTCTGGTTAATTCAGAATGAAATTCAATTTTGCGTGGTGACAGTCCTGAAAAGTGAGTAACAAAAAAAAGCAGTCTATGTTTGAAATATGCTAAGTGTACACTTACTGTACTAAATGTATTACGTATAACTTATCTCATGTTCAGAACTTATGTACTTACTATTAAGCTAGTGTGCAGTTCCACTGTATGAGACTACATATAATTATACATCAGAAACTCACAGTTAATGAGCATTAATTATTCATCTTCGCACCATTATCATCTTGTTTTACTGAGCTTAAGAATCTAAAACAAGAAGCAAATAGGAGATTTTGTACTTCATCCAAGACAGTATAAGAAGTTTGTGTTAGACTCAGATTGTAGTAAAAACAATCATAGGGCTTAACAAAGGCACAGCAGAGAGGAAGTGTGTGTGTGTGTGTGTGTGTGTGTGTGTGAAATGGTTAGCTGATTACAACACGTCATGTCTGTGTGATTCTCCTCTTCCAATGTCCTCTGACAGAACACCCGCTTCCTTGTAGTCCTAATTAGGGATGACTTTGTTCACTTCAGAGACTTCTGAACAATCCAATGATTCATGTTTTAGTGCTGTGTCCACCACCCCAGTAAGTAATGCATAACACTACTGCAACCTAGGTTCTTTAATTCCCCACTTCTCTGTCTACAGATAACTTCTTACAATAACACTTAAGTTAACATAGGGTGGCACAGTAGTGCAATGGATAGCACTACCACCTCACAACTCGGAGATCCCTGATACTGAGCCCTGACCCTGGACCGCACCTGTTTGGCATTTGCATGTCCTCCCCATGTTGTGTGGCTTTTATCCAGATACTACAATTTCCTTCCACATTCCAAAGACATGCTTGTTAGACTAATTGGTGTTTCCAAAGTACCCTTAGGGTGTGAATGTGTGTATGAGTGTTTGTGCCCTACAATAGAGTGGCCCCTGTCTAGGGTTGTTCCTGCCTTGCACTCTATGCCATCGGCTACGCATTGGCTCTGCATCCCTGACCAGAACAAGCGCATAAGAAAGTGAGTGAATTAGTGAATGATAAGCCAACATTTGGCATTATGTATATAACAAATTAGTCAAGCTAGACAATGTGTTACGCGAATGGTACATAATGTGATGCATGAAAGTTTGGAAACTTCCTATATTTCTGCATAAATGTGACCTAAAACACCATTGTATATTCTTAGGGTCTTAAAAGTAGATAAAGAGAACCCAGAGGCAAGATGAAGGTGAAATTTTAGGGATGCACTGATCAAATATTAAGATCAGATATTGATCACAATATTAACAAATTCAGCTGGATCAGGTATAGAATAACTAGTGCAGCACGCATCAGCGATGCAACCACAGCCACACATGAACAGCACAGTGCTTTCACTAATTTGAACGCAGAATTCAGTTCCTGTATGGAGCGCATGTGGGTTGTTAAAGAGACAGAGGCTAAGGATTATTAGATTTTAGTTTTGTTTTAGTGCTACTGAATAGCCTATATAGTGTAATACTAAATAGGGTGTAGGGAGTATGGTTGTACCATTATTTCAGACAAAGCCATGTCTTCAGCCTGGAAGTAGCGCTAGTTTGATGAGTGCTTGCTATGCATGGCAAAATTAATATGGAGGAATGTGGAATTTAATAAAACTAACAGATGAAAAGAGGTCCAAGTTAAAGCTAGTGAGAACACAAAGTCATGCTACATTTCACAATTGCTGTGCCAGTTAGTAACAGAAAAGTTGAAGTCAACGTTTTGTTTTCTTAAAACTACCCCACGTAGTGAGATATACTAGTTATTAATTCAACAATGGTTTTGGATCAGTATCAAAATACAAATTTTATGTATCAGTACTAAGAAAATCAGGTCAGTGCATCCATTGTGAAATTAGGATCGTGTTTTCAAACAATGCGTTGACATGACCAGATATTAGTGGGTGCCCAGCTGTATTAAAGCACAGGGATCTATCAAAGTCTGATCTTTCCAAAACATGTTTGTGGAAAAGCAAAATTGTTGACAATAATTTATGACAGTTTCTCATACTTAATACAAGATTTATATAGGTTATGAAAACCTGACCTGCGTGGTCTGATGTAGAACCTCAACGTGGTGATGCTTAAACTCAAACATGGTCACGTGTATTCCTTGGCATCTTTTTATTCAGCCATCAGCTTTCTGCACTACACCTATACACCAACTCTCTCATAGCTGTTAAACACAAACGCTGTAACAAGTTTATTGTGGGGCTTTTGTCGATTGTCACATTTATTGTTCACACAACAACTCTAAGCTGTCCAGGCCCTGAGGAAACAGAGAGGCTAAATCATGATGGGGCTAAATCCAGCCTGTATCCAAACATAAGATACACTGTTGTCTTATTTATCCACAAAACTATTTCCCTAAAGTGTTACAGCACAGGTGTGATTTTTACCAGTTATGTATTTTGCTTTCATGGAGTAATAAACAGTCTAGAGTACATATCTGTATGTCTTTTGCTGTTATATTTCTTCTGTTTCACCACTTTCAGCACTGTATATCTTGGTGTGCTCTTTATAGAATGCCTAATTTCAAGGAAATCAGCAAATTACTTTATTTCTTAAACATCTGGCAACACCCCTAGCAGTGTTAAGAAAAATAATGGAAAAAATATCTGCCTCTTCACCACTTCACCACCCTGCAGAATGACCGAATTATCCATTTTCCATCCACAGAATCATGTGACTTGTTAGGGTTACAAGGTCTTGGGTGCGATAGCGGTGCAGGTGTGTTCAATTTGGTGTTATTGCTCTCACATTCTTTCATACTGGTCACTGCAAGTTTAACATGGTACATCATGGTAAAGATGAGGATCTGACAGGTTTAACAGGACAGGTCCCATTCAGAACAAGCCTCACTACGGTGGGGGTCAGCATGTCAGTGCTCAGATCATACACCACACACTGTATTAAACTGGTCTGCATGGCTGTCATCCCCAGAAGGAAGCCTCTTCTAAAGATGATGCACAAGAAAGCCTACAAACAATCAGATTAAGAACATGGATTATAGGAACCATGTCCTGTGGTCTGATGAGACCAAGATAAATATATTTGGTTCAGATGGTGTCAAGTGTATGTGGTGGCAAGACAAAGACAAGTGTGTCTTGTCTACAGTCAAGCATAGTGGTGGTAATGTCATGGTTTGGGGTTGCCTGGTGCTGCTGGCTGTGGGGCGCAACAGTTCAGTGAAGAAACCATGAATGCCTACATGTCCTGTGACATCCTGAAGCAGAGCATGATCCCTTCCCTTCAGATATATTTCAACGTGATAATGACCCCAAACGCACCTCCAAGATGACCACTGCCTTGCTAAAGAAACTGAGGTCAAATAAATAAAGCAGACTAGCATTTATGTAGTGGTTGTCTTTAGGTTTTGTTCATTGCCTCCCACACACCACACACGTACATGTACTCATATGCTGATAGGATGGCACGAAATGTGTGGAAAAACCAGGTAAAGTCTACCTATGAAATTCTAAAAAAGCAGATAGAATCTGCCTAACATTTCTAACATTACACAAACAATTTCTTAAAATTAGTGAGTAATGTTTACTTTACGATTTCTAATACACAATCTGTCATCTATGCAATAAAGGTATTGGATGCTTAAAAGGGCAAAACTAAAATAAAATTGGTTCCACCCCCTCAGCCACCCTCTTACACAGCAAACAAGTTCATGGTAGGTACAACGGATACGATTTCGCATATGTAAATGAACACACGAATACACAGACAAGCATCTATATATGAAACAAACAACATGCCACAAACACAAATCAAACCATGCAGACACACAAAAAGAGACCACCGAGCCGCTAATTTGCATACTGCATACTGCATACTAGAAACGCCCTAAAGGGGAGTCAACAGCGTTACAATATCTATTAATTCATAAATATGACTAATTACACATAACTTATTCAGGGAAAGTGAGCTTTACTTAAAAATATCATCATATTTTTATATTCACATTTTAAGCAGCGCTAAACTCCCCGGGTCCAATTTGTGTGCACATTGCATTGCATACCCATTTGTATTGAGTATAGGTTATGATTTTTAAAGCTTCCTGTTGTTACTCTTAAGAAATAGGTAGTGTAGGTACAATTTACCCATTATTATTACACTTTGTATGCTATCTAATATTAATAAAAATAATGTAAACAATTTGAATATGTTCTTTCTACAACCCTCTAAAATATTTTTTACAGTGTAGAATCACACAATGATGCAACCATTTAACCGTACTGTGTAATTATAAAACGCTACATAGTGAAGGTCGACCTTCTGTTACTTTCTTACAATGCAAAAATGATACTTTCAATGAATCTGTAACTAAAACATGCTTTTAGGGTTCTTAATGACTTAATGACTTTTTCTATTCTACAAATAGTTTCAGCTAAACTGATGAACTTATTAGAAACTATGATGTTAGTATTAGTATACATACACATAATGACAATAGATAAAAGAAAGATGAAATCTGTTTGTTACTGTTGACATTTTACACATCCTGCATACACTTGATCAAATCATGCATCTTAAACCTGGATTGCAATCTGTTATCATTAATGTAAGTGCACACATTAAGAAAATGCACTCTACATTTATTCACATCTATTCACAACAGAAGCAAGGTTTTAAACACTTGCACTGGGGCAATTTAGAGAGACAAATTAACTTAAGGAGTGTCTCAAGAATGTGTGAGGAAACCAGAGTACCCAGAGTAAACCCATGTGGACACAGGGAGGACATTCTAGCATTCACACAGAAGAAGTCAGAGAATCAAACTAATGACCTAGTATAAATTGCAAATCATTGCTTGCAAAATAGTGGCACCAAATAATCTCACTTAAACCTTTTATAATGTTTGCCCTCAATATCAGATACTGTATGTTACACTGATGTGCCACAATACAATGACCCATGCTTCCACGTCTTTCATATGCTGCCGAAACATCTCTGACTCCCTAGAATCACCCCACTACCCAAAGACGCTCTCACCCAATTGGACATTTTGACCATCGTCAAAGCTGCTCACGCTCTTTACGCCTGACTATTTACCCAGATAGATCAGTTACAGTTACAGTATGACTATACAGTATGAACTGACTGCTTGCTTACCACCTAATATATGCAGTTATATTATCTTCAATCTGTGAGTGATCACAATGTTTGTGCCCATCACTGTATATTTGTGGTGTAAGACTTTTGTATAAATCTCTATGTAAATAAATAATAAAGTTTTTTAAAAGTAAGTAAAGCCTATTTTCAGGTTTAAACTGTATAGTGCAATATTGGCTGAGTTATAGTAGGTATATACATTTATAAACCACAAAAAATTAATTCTTCTTATTTAAAAACTCTGCACAACAAACAATTACTCATTAATCACTCTTGCACTTACAATGTACATTGCGCAACCGTGTATACTGTAATTCAGTGTGCATCCTTGCCTGTGTGCTGTGAATTATGTAGACATGCCGCCCCTAATATTTAATACAATAATAATTGTCTAAACATCAATACAGTCAAGATTAGACAGACTAGACACTACTGGAACAGTGAACATGTTCTTACTTGGCTAAAAATATCTATTTATTTTCTTAAAGTATATTTACTCATATTTACCTGGTACTTTTTTCAGGCATTTCATAACACTAACTACAAAGTCACTGTTTTACAATGGAAGCCAATCATTTTTGAGGGTGCTGAACAGTGCTATTGAAACTACTGTAATGCCACCTATCATCATAGGAGTCTGATCTAGAAATCTCCAACAAGACAGATAACATCCTGTTCTTGTTTCAAACTGCCATACAGCATTTGTTGTTTGCTTTGCAGCACATATTCAAAATTGGGATTTAATACAGAAAATTCAGAACAAAATGTCAACTTTTAATACAGACACCATGCTTTTTACCGCTAAAATTCTGACAGAATTGGTGAAAAGCTTGGCCTTATGCTGGAATTGCAGTGTGGTATCCAATACTATAAAGGCTCAGAATAACCTAAATACTATTATTGCAAAATACCTTGCCGTTTTAACAATGTAGAAACGTTAAAACATGCTGGGGAAAATGGAAAAGAAAATGCACCTTGTACTTGTCTAACAGGTCTCAGAACCTGAACAACTTTGCATAAATCATATCTAAGTTTGTTCTCTACAGAAGTAACTTTGTATTTGATCAAAAAAACATGTTTTGAACAACAAAAACGGGAATCATATAATAAGACTGCACTTAATGTTGCCGAGGTGTTATTAAAACAGACGATGATTTAGCTGAGCAGAACAATGATAATGATTCCGTTTTTACTAGATATGCCTTTTTATTATTTTCATTATTGTTGGTTGTGTTTATAGCCTAATATTTTAAAAGCACTTTACACTGTTGTGCCTGCATGCTCACACACACACACACACACACACACACACACACACACACACACACACACACACACACACACACACACACA
>JAUZST010001746.1:0-18518 GCA_034779995.1 Parotocinclus haroldoi | reverse complement strand
GAAAAGTTGTGTTGACAAGAGCAAAACCAGCGGGAGGTGACCACGCCCACTACTTTCTTGATTTTGTTCAAGTGCAGATCACACTGGATAAGTTCTTCAAACGTTGACTGGAATTTAGTAAGACCTTGTTTTTTACAGTAATATGCTTTGCATGCTGAGTATCTATATATTGTGTTGTAGATCGTTTCGAAAATTTATTTTTCAATGAACAAAGTTCATAAGTAGCAGTAGTTCCTGTTTATATGTTCGCTATACGTGCAAATCACACAATAAAGATTTAATAAACATTTAATATGTTACATAAATTATAGCACGTCCCGTGTTATAACCTAGGGCATGCTCGTTTAATCGGAGCAGCCGGTTATTAGGACCAAAACGATCACGTCCCGATGTGGTCCCATTAACCAGATTCAACTGTATATAAATGTACAACATTGTGAGTCATTTGTCACCACAATAATTGTGCAGGACCTTGGCACAGAAATACACGGATTGGCTGTGGTGTGTAAAAAAATACTCAGTTGCCATTGTTGTGCGCCAAAAAAAAAATCCCTTACACCATTACACCACCAGAAGCCTGAACCGCTGACACAAAATGGATCCACACTTTCACGGTTCCGCCTAATTCTGATTCTTCTGAACGTAGCTTTGAGCTCCAGCACGTCGTCTTGATCTTGTCTTTATGCCTAAATACACGGTGTTGCTGCCATGTCACCTGGCTGATTACATATTTGCGCTAAGACGAAGGTGAACAGGTGTACCTAATAAAGTGCCTATGTTCACTTATGGTAGCAGTATTACCAGGATGTGGATATTTTATTTTTATATTTGACGGCTCGAATAAGAAAAAAAATAAGACATCCAATGAAGGTGCGCTAAGCTGTACTGACATGTTGTTGCAAAACTAGGAGGAATCTGTGACCTTGCTTCTGTGCATCAGCGCGTATTCATTAGCGAGCACGTGTCAATCTACATGCACTGTGGGCCGTAGTAAGATCGCAACATAAAGGTGTAATATAAAGCCGTTACCAATAAAAATGAGTCCATACCGTCGTATATGTTGAACAGACGCTCTTTCCACTTCCTAATGATCACAGTCTCTGGTTCCCATGTAACGTTGTCCTGCATAAACAGCAGGCAGTGTCAGCTTCCCCGGTGGTAAGGGTTAGGAAGCGGCTCTGGGTGATTTACCGCCACCCAGTGATCTGGAGCGCGTAGTAGGTCGGCTGAAACTTGTCATGTAAGGCAAACATCGATCCATCCATTATTTTCCGCTTCATCCACACGCCGTCGCGTGCACAAGGGCAGGAACAAGCCTAGACGGGGCGCCAATCCATCGTACACACAGTCACTAAGGGCCACATTTAGACACACCAATTAACCTAACACGTATGTCTTTGGACTGTAGGAGGAAACCAGAGTACCCGGATTAAACTCCACGCAGACACGGGAGGACATGCAGACTCCACACAGAAAGGACACAGGCCGCTCCACCCTGGGATTGAACCCAGGACCTTCTTGCTGTGAGGCAGCAGTGCCACCCACCGAGCTGTCCGTAAGGCAAAATTTAGACAGGAAAGGTTAAATTCTATCCAACATTCCATTATACATCATATCCAACTTACATTTTCTGGACACCTTATAAGAAGCATACTGATACCTTACAGGAATCCTACTGGACAATCCTTGCCGTCTCTGTATTCCCAGTGACACTGTGGGTCGAGGAATGTTAAACGGCCACACATTTTAGGGAATTCAATGTCTTGAACTTGAACTTGAACGTCACCTTACCATGAGCAATCTTACCCACAAGATAACACCTCACAATGAATGCAGGTGTAGGCATTCCTACTGTTATTTACTTACAGAACGGACTTTTGACATGTCAGCATTACACTGCTCACAAAAATGATAGGAGATTTTATTTTAAAGTATCATTTTTGTGAGCAGTATATAATGGAAAGTACCTGAAAAATGCAGGTTTCAAACAAAATCTAAATAAAACGTTACTAATGTACCAAGAGCCCTGCAATGGATGGGCCATCGCAACAGACGGATCTTGCCTTGCACCCTGTGTCGCCGGACAAGTCGATGAATGGCTGAATGAATGATTAACATGGCAAGAGCAAGTGGTCTGCTTGTGCTTCCACCAACCCACGTCCGTGGACTCCTGGGTGCTGGAAATCAAGACAAAGCTACAAGAGAAGCCCCCTTGTAAGACCGAACACAGCCATACATAAACAGACGGATCCGTAACTGAATCCAAGACCGGACGCACCGACAGAGGGCCAGTACTCTGGGCACCGACATGAACTGGGAATTCCCACTTGGTCTGTGATTAAGGCCTTTATAGACAAGATCTAACGAAAACGCTCAACACTCCAGTCCAGTAGGTGGTAGCAACTGACTGGTGCAACTGGGTCTCAAGCCCCCACCCAGCCAACACCCAGCACACACCCATAACCAACGCACACTTTGTGTTAGTGGAGTATAGTAAGTGCGACGTTTTAGACATTCAAGGAATCTTTCCGTGACGTCGCTTGCATTTTTAATCCTGTAAAGTGATGGCGTGTGGGACTCCAGATGGACTGACCTACAAAAACCTACACACACCCGCACGCCGTTCATATACACATTATTACACAAAAGTCACCACCACTCGAATGCCCCGAACGTTAAGTGAACAAAAAAGAGTGAACACGTTATGTCAGTAACTAGACTACAACACACACACACACACACACACACACACACACACACACACACACACACACACACACACACACACACACACACACAAAAATAGGTCTGACGCTTCCAGTCACTTCCGGGACAGAGGATGTGCGCTGGCTGGGCATGTCAGAGGAATGATTATACGGGAGAGGGAGGAAGGAGAGTGAACTCGTACAGACATGTTTGAAACTGTGGCCATTAAGTAGCGCTGTACATAATAATCACCCTTCTGGAAAGGACAGACTACAGACCCGACAGTTCGAACCTCTCGACAGTCACTAGGACAAGTTCGTTGGGTTGGGCGCGTGAGGTGACGGACAGTGTCAGTTACGCGCTCACTCACGCGCTGTTTTAGTCTTCCATTAGGCCAGTCATAAGCTAAGGTTAGCCAGTCAGCTAACTGGGGCTGGCTTGGAAGCTTCTGGCTCTCTTTCTGGACCGGGGTGACATTGCTCTCGAAGAGACAACCCTGGACCTAAGCTACCTTTTTCAACCGGAGAATAAGGTAGGAGTTCCATATTTCTAACAGCGCTATCTCTTGTTAACTTAGTTGTTGTGCTGGAACGGGGCGGTGGAGCGATAGTCTCGAACGTTATCCGAGTTCAGCTACTTTTCCAGCCAGCTATGCTATATTTATATCCAAGCCTCTGGTATTAAGCTCGACAGATAACACAGACGCACTGATAACACTCCACTCGTCTCTGGCTTACAGAGAGGCCGGTTTTGCAAATAATTAACCACGTTTGCCTGGTTTCAGAAAGTGTTTGTGCTTGGTGAAATTGCGGAATATTTGCTGTCGCTAGATAAGTGTCCACAACCAGTCGTGGTGCAGGTTCAGAGAAGTCAGTGAGCTATATTAGGACAATTCGCTCCGGTTTCTTATTAGTGTTGCATGTCGTGCAGTGTGGAGCAAGTCGAGAAGCTGCAAGTGTTAGAAAAGAGCACATCTTGGCGTGTAGAGGAAGCGTTTGATTAACCTTTATACTTCATCACTAACTTTGTACTCTCTTACTTGCCTTGTATCAGTCTGTTAATTTGTAAGTGAACTGCAATACGATGCAGTTGTAGCTATAAACAGTTGTGATATACATTTTTGTTAGATCTACAGAGGTGTAAATCTGCTGAATTTTTGTCTTTAACAAAAGAATGATCAGGCGTTTTATTTTTACTTACCAAAACGTGGGAAGAAGGCGTGCCGAAGAATTTTTAAAATGTTGAACTTGGAACTGCAAAGCCAAAAGAGGTGGTTTGATCCAGATCCACCCTGTGTCGGCATGGGTTAAGCCCGGATACCCTGTTGTCCCTCCATATTCCAAAGACATGCATGGTAGGTTAATTGGTGTTTCTAAAATGTTCTTACTGTGTGCGCCCTGTGATGGATCTGCACCACGTTTAGGGTTGTTACTCCTTTGCGCTTTGTGCCGCCAGTTAGGCACCGACTTTCCCACAAACCTGACCGGGATTACGTGGTTAAGAGAATGAATAAATTGATTTAAGAGTGACAGTTCACTATCGGCGAGTAATGGCATATTAAAGTGTCCTTTTTTGGGGGGGGGGATGCAGTTTGTAATTACGGCTTCAGTATGAGCAGTTTTCCTGGTAGTCCTGGTCCTCCTCTTAGACTTCATTGATATCAGAAGTATGATGGTACGTTGCAGAGGAAGAGACAGCTGGAGGATGTCTTTGGGGAGAATGACAAGTCCACAGTGGAGAAGTATGACGCTGGGAACGCAAATCTCATTCGGAGCTGGATACTAAGCATTCCGCCCGGGACTTGCTATGACAGTGTGGTGGTGGTGATGATGTCAGGTTAAATCCCACCGTCATCATGGCCGAACTCATCAGCAGCCCAGCAACATTCGGATCTCAGCCCAGGCTTTTCTCTTACCACACTAGGACGGCAACAGTCCATGGGAGCGATGAGTCTCGGTTACAATTAGTGTCTAAACATTATACCTGGACAGTGATGACCGTGCTGGTACCCACTTTGGCACACAAGGGTATTGGTAAAAAAAAATATATATCTGGTCATCTGTCCATGAACTGAACCTCAAGTGAAAGTGGGTTAGACAGAGGGCTGAAATGGCAAGCCAATCAACCAGAACAAAAAACACCTGTAAAACCGTGAATCTGTTACACAGTAATTGTGTTAAGTAACATTCAGCTTGTAGTTATTGTAATTTCCTTCGGGACCAATAAAGTTTTGTTTTAGACTTTATATTGTCTCTCTGACCACTGTCCACACAAAAAAAATCAATAAAGAGAACCGTTTCAACATCAAGAGAATTTGATGAGTGTGCAAATGGTTCTTTAAGGCATCATGACTGAATGCAGAATGATCTCTTTTAACAGTGTGGAAAATATTTCCTCGCTCCTGGTACGCTTTTATTACCCGAGTTATATTACCCATCATTGGAAGAGTACAGTCTTTTCCCCAGTGGCCTAACAAAAGCACGTTAGTTTATAAGGAAAGAAAAAAGAGAATACACAAACACTAGCTGTTGTACTTATTTTGATTACATATATAACTTCTAAGGTCTTGCTCAGGGCAGCCTGGCAGAGGTGGGATTTGAACCCATGACCATGAGGTCCATTCAGGTCCAGAGTCCAGTACCTTAACCACTAGGCTACCACGGTCCCAGGCTAACCCATACTTCATTTTGCCTAACGTCTAAAATTCTGTCCGAATTTTGTCAAATCTCCTGATGCTTGAGCCTCTCGCTCCCCTGGCCATGCTGCTCCAGTCTGTTTAGAAAAGCATCTGAGGCATCACATTAATTTATCTTGAATGAATCAATTGTATGATGGAAGCTTGGCACGCCCAGTGAGCTTGTAGTTGCAAAAATTAATTTGTAATTGTGTCACAAACAACCATTGTTAATGAACATCCGTTTCCAATGTGTGATGGTACATCCTAGATGTCACAGAGCATTGAGCACAGAGCAGTTGATGCCACTTCTGGATATGGGTAACATCAGGATTTTTTGCACAGTTTTCATGTAACAATTTATTAAAGTACTTAAAAGTGTAAAAGCTAAAGTAATCCCTTGCTCGTGTCGTGCTATCAGCTATTGAAGGATCGGAGATCATGGGCATTCGGCTTAAGCTTGCACCCTTGGTGTTTATGCACCAGAATTCTTTCTGATTACTTGAATTGTTTAGTGGTGATTTGCAGTGTAAGAAATGTGTGTGGGGGGTGTGGATTCGCAGGTATTCCAGTTTGTCTGTGAGGTACATTGTTGAAAGATTACCTCACGCATTTCTTGACAAACTGGAGATCCTCTGCCTGTCTTTTCTCGTCAAAGAGCAGCAACACATCAGCCCCAGACCCTGTACCAAAAAAAAACAGTTATTTACGTCAATTTGTAAACGTAGAATCTTTAAATACAACGATTGCTGCCTGGCTTGGAGTGCACTTCACTGTACATGTTTTTTTTAAAGAGCTAAGAACCTATAGAACCAATAAAAATATTTGGTTTCACTTTCACTTATCATGCTTGGTAGTAACTGTAGCTTAGTTAGTCTTAGTTAGTTACTTGGTCTTAAGCATTTGTTTGCTTACAGAAAAGTCCTTTCTCTATGTAAATTGTGAGTCACTCAAAATCTGTCACCTGGACATGTCTAATATAATAACACACAAATTAACACCTATCTGGCTGTTCAAAATTATCTACAGGGTGAGTCAAATGCCACAAGATACCCTTTTATTTCAGAGACAAAAGGGAAAATGACATATCTAAATACCCCATCAAGTAATGGTTACGGAGGCCTATCTTTTAGGCTATGTCTAGAACATGGCTGCCATTTTGAAAGCCACCATGCTGGATTGAGGGCAAGTTTTTCCAATGGGAAGGTGGTCATGGAGTAATCAAAGAAAAGCAGAACTGCCGCAATATCATTTGGGGTTCAAAATCAGCTGTCACTTCCTAATGTTGTTGGGACTATGTTAGCCCAGTTATTAAGGTGCTGGACTATGGGCTAATAGGTTCAGGGTTCACATTCCACCTCTGCCAAGCTGCCACTGTTGAGCCAGACCCTTAACCCACAATTTAGATTGCTAGATTGTATCAATTGTCTGGATAAATTACATAATTGTAAATGTTGTTTAAAATAAATGGACCAAGGATTTAAGGCCGAGGGTTTCCGATTGCTCAAAAGTATGTGCGTGAGTGATTTTATGTTGCTAATATGTTAAGCTTTATTTTATGCTTCTTTCAGGCAGAGTTTGTTAGCACAGTTAAGTTAACCTGTTGCTTAGCAATGTATAGACAAGGCATTGTTCTACTTATCATGCAGATGCGTTTCTGTTGCTGGATTTTTCATAACACTGTGACTTATCTGTCTAGTTTCAGGACACCTCCAAACAAGGATAAGTCACTTTTTACCTGTGGAGCAGAGTGAGAAATATGGGGACACCAGGTTCAGGACGAAAACGTGCGCCTATCAAGGATCGCTTCTCAGCTGAAGATGAAGCCTTAAGTAGCATAGCACGAGAGGTAAGTCATGAGGCAAGTCAGTTGAGATGCTACGTGCTGAACGTAGCTTCTGTTCGATCATATATTGCGTGAAGTATCATGGATACTGAAAACGATGAGCTCTTTTTCACACAAGGAATAAAGTAAATTGAATAATTCCATTAATTAATCATTCCAAAGAAACTGTGTAAGGCATTATATGCATTATTGGACTTGTAGTGTACAAGTGCGCCCTCATTTACAAAGGGCATATGGTCGGACAAATCTATCATAAGTTAAATGTATCTGAACTGATGAGTTTAACGAGTGGTCTATTCCGTATAGTCTATGATAAGCAATGATAAACCCCAATTCCAATGAAGTTTAGACGTTGGTTAAAACATGAATAAAAATAGAATACGATGATTTGCAAATCCTTTACAACCTTTATTCAATTGAATACAGGACAAGGACTGGATATTTAATGTTCAATTTAAACTTTATTATTTTTTTGCAAATATTTACTCATTGATGCCTGCTACAGGTTCCAGAAGTTGGCTCGGGGCAGGTTTACCGCAGTGTTCCATCACCTTTCCTTTTAACAACACTTTGTAGGTGGAATACTTATCTTTTTTTGCTTGCGGTACTTCTTTGGTTGCTCAACAGTCCAGGGTCTCCGTTGTCGTATCTTGTGCTTCATAATGTGCCACACATTCTCATTCTTCATTTCACAATGAAGCCACGCTGTTGTAACACATACTGAATGTGGCTTGGCATTGTTTTGCTGAAATAAGCAGGGACATCCCAGAAAAAGACATTACTTGGATGGCAGCATATGTTGTTTCAAAACCTGTATGTACCTTTCAGCATTAATGGTGCCTTCACAATTGTGTAATCATTTATATAAATAATATATACAAGTGAAGAGCGATTCAATCAAATGAAGCCAACATACCTGTTGTTATGAAAACATATCTGACCCTGTCTAAAATCAAGAGTGTAATGTTTACAGGAAAATTAGGAATGCACTGAAATATTCCACAGGAATTCTTTCAGAACTATTTACCAAATGTGCAAAGTACAAAATAATTTTTCTTGTACAGTGCTAATATAATTCACAGCTAGACATTTAATATTGAAATGTTTAATAGATTTCAGATGGACAAATCTCCTGTATCAGAATCAAATCATGAGTCTTGTTAGAGGAGCATGGTGCTAATATCATCTCAATCGTTTGGTTTAAAGTTGTCGGGATTGCTGACTTAAATCAGTTTTTTTTTCCTCGTCTTGACGCTTAGGTAATATCTGACAAGTCAGCGATCTTATCATAAAAATCTTATCATAAGTCTTAAGCCCTGGCTCACAAAATTAGTGACATGAACCCTGTCGACAATCAATAGTTGATCTATCTCCCTCTTCAGCACCAAGGGAAATTCCTCCCAGGGGTCTGAGCAAAAAACCAAAGCATTGATATAGCATAGGCAATTAATACTGTAAAAGAATGAATGCCTTGTTGTCGTCGGATCTTAAAATAACATTACAGGACTTGCGAAGCCAATTTGTTTATATTGCAGCCTGTGTTTTCGAAATATTTAAGTAATCTCAGAAGCCATCTAGTGGGAGTTTGCAAGTATACTGCTCCCAAAAATTAAGGGCTACTTCAAAATGAAATTTCCCTGACATTTCCATACTTAATATGGACCCATAAGCTGTGACGGATTTTCCGAGTTGGAAGCTTTGACATTGCTTGTTTGTCTCTGAGTCTTGCATGATTTACTGTACAAGCCTCAGGCACTCCTCAGTTCTCTTTTGTGTCCCATCTACATCTGACATTATCATTGAATATTAATAGATAAGGCAAATATTTTTTTTTTTACTTTGTGACTCCATTCAGAATTGCCCACATCAGCTTCAGGACGCTGCTAATAATCTACCCCCTCCCACCTACATAAATATTCCAAGTTGAGAGGTTCATATAAGTGATAAAATACAAGAGATGAAATATTTCACATTTAAAGGTCCATTGATGGGTTAAAGACAGCTTAACAACGAACCTATTCACCACAAAAAAACTATTCACCGTGCAGAAGATGAATTCGACATTTGTGCATTGTGAATATTATGATAGACCACGTTTTGTATCATGCTTTTGTTTATCTGTTGCTGTAACACTACTTTCTAAAATTTCCTTTTGTGGAGTAATAAATCTTATCTCAACTCATCTTATGAAGATTATACCTGAACTGTCAATCATGAAACTCTAGCTGACAAACAGCCATCTTTCTTACTAGTCATGTTTAATTTTCAACTGATACCGATTACTGTCAAAATGATGCACTTGTGTACGGGCAAAAACTAAAATGCCTACAGATCTACTTAAATTGGAACGCAAATCATGAGAAAACTGAAATTATCAGCACAAATGCTTATTCTGCTAGCACAGGTTCCAAGATGATAGAATGAACTACACAGTTAAGCCCAAACCTTCTAAACTTGTTACAGCACGGAGTTTCGTTATCTCAATAACGTCTAAAATCAATCCTTTCACTGCTGTCTTTTCTTCAAACTTAGTTGCCTCATAACAGTACATCTAATTCACATTTAGTTTATTGCAGAAATCTACCAATTAGGGTTCAGTATCAAAACGAGGTTCTGATTGCAAACTGGTTTCAAAATTACAAGAATTAAGTAAAATTAGTAAAATAGAATTACGATTCGCTTATCTGCTTCTAAAGCGCTTTATGCTTCAAATTCAGAGGTGCGATCAGTGCAGAAAATGTACATCTGTAAGCAGGCACCCATCTACCAGCACCGGTGCATCATTTAATCACGTCCATCATCACAGTTTTATTTTGATACACTCTGATATAGCATTAGCAGAAGATGTACACTCAAAAGGTTTGGCTCAACTTTGAGAGTAAATAAAAAGAATTAATACAATTTGTGTGGAAATTTGTTCTTTTCCAAAAGAGGTGGCGAAACATCAAAAGCACCGGCATGATCTTGAGCTTCAGCAGTGAACAGGTCAAGCATCTGCATCAGCAGGGAGAGAAAAATGCTTCATACCAGTACACCGTATTCACATTTGGTTTAAAGTTCTGAAACGGTTACCTAGGAAAATCAACCATCTCTCATTTTTTCTTCCCATTTAAAGCTACAGTATGACGAGTAAAACACTCAAAAATGATTACTTTCCGTTTGGACCACATATTCATCATTTCAGCAGTAAAGATTATTAATTAGCAGTAGTAACTGAGAGAATCTTTGTGTTTTCTGACTACTGCTTTTGTTCCATAAGCCGGATTAAAAACTTTTTAATAATAATGGACTTAATTGGAAAAAGCCTTAAAGTAAAAAATGATTTCTTTTGAAACGGAATTAAAAACAAAAATTCTGTCTAAACACTTGGCAAATTGTATCACCATTTTGGAGTCGAAATGTGGAATCAATAAAATGCAAATTATACCCAACACTACTACCAACTGTAGATAATTCTGGTAGTCCTACATAACTTCCAGACTTCAAATCCCACCTCTGCCACAGCTGGGCCCCTGAGCAAGGCCCTTAACCCACAATTGCTTAAATTGTAGAACTGTATTAATTGTAGGTCGCTCTGGGTAAGGGCGTCTGCTAAATAACATAAATGTAATTGTGACAGTCCTAATTATGACAAACTGAATTTGTCAGCTGTCCGCAACAGCACAAAATCAATTGCCGGAAAGTCAAGAGTCATTCTGCAAACAAACAAAAAAACCTGACATCACCAATTCAGTTGGTTAAGAGAGATGGGTTCAGCCAACATTTGAATACTTCAAACAAAATATATGCACTGACAAAGTAGTGTTTAATGATTGTCATCGATAAAGTCTGTAATAATTTCCGATTTTTTTTTTAACATCACACAAGCTTACTGGAGTGTGGTTTCAGATAAGCCATCTGTTACATTTTTTTGTAAGCTGTTGTAAGCAGAGTTCCCTTGCTGGACCAAACCACAGTGTGAAGGTTTTTGTTAGTCACCAAAGGAACTGGAGTGTGTACAGTGAGCTATTCAAAAAACCATCAGTGTTTACTGTGAGTCACCGACACTTACAGTGCGGACTTTGGTTCCTCAGGATCAACCGTCATGATTGTGGACATTCGATAACACAGCAGTGGCATTTCAGGTAGTGCCACAATAGATACGCAATGACGGTGCATATTGCGGAGCAAAAGAATCCTTCGACGGTGGAATCCTGTATCATCCACAACCAAAACGGTGAATTTAGCCACTTTTTGTCATTTGTAAGCTTGGTTTGAGCTTTTTGGTAGTGTTGGTTTAGTCACTGGTAAAATTTGGTCTCTTGGTTGTTTTCTCTTTGCTTCTAGCAATGGATTTTCAAATGAGATTTAAAATCAGTTGTAAGGTCTTCAGCGGCGCTCCCCATTGGATGACTTTTTCAGTACAACATGCATTCTGGACATCTTCTTCATATGACTTGAAATAGCTTCAAACAGCTGACAGTTTATTAATGATACAGCTAGGAGCAGAGCTGCAGCAATAAAGTGCACCGTCTTAACAGTTGTTCACTAAACAGCAAACAGTTGCTGAACACCATTATAATATACTGGATCTGCCTAAGTAAGAGTTTTATATTATATCTATCTATTATATCTTCTCCCTGAAGGCTTGCATGGAAAGTTTTTTTTTTCTCCATAACAAACATATATTTTACTACATGAAACTTGTTTTGTATTTGGGTAAGTTTGAAACCATTTCTTAGTCACAGCCTATTTGATAGAAACTACTCTTATGTTAGACATATGCTTGTACTTTCCACCTCTCAGTTGAGAAATTATGGAATTTAATTTAACTGACATCAAATTTAAAGGCAAGATATATTTCTGTATCCACCTTGTTCCTTTTCATACTGAATAGGAATAACCCACCCACTTGATGGTTTAGTGGGTTGGAGGAATTTAATTGGGATTCAACTTAGTATTTAATAATAAGTATGGAGAAAAGCATTGGGAATCTGTGGCAGTCCTGCTATGTGTACAGCAAAGTCCAGTTTGCTGTCCAGGTTTTGATTGAAATGGATGTCTTTTCTCCCCAGTGTTTGGGTCAGATGAACGTCTGTGAGTTGAATTTATCATCGGTCGAGCAGTTTAATACACTGCTCACAAAAATGTGTTGCCTGTTGAAAGTGAAAAAAAGATTATTAATGTTAAATTCAGAATACAGTGTCTGCTGGATATGTATTTGTGTACATTATTGGAAATGCAGTATAACGTTACTGCTCACAAAAATGAAAAACAAAAATCACAAAAACTATACGTACACAACGAAAGTGTATTAAGATTGTGATATTGATTATAAGTAATGTAGAGGTGATTTGGAGGTTGCAGGAAGATGTGCCTAGGTTATATGCAAATACTACACCATTTTATATATAAGGAACTTGAGTATCTGTGGATTCCAAAGTCTGTACTGGAACGAGTCCCTTAAGGGAATGGAGAGCTGCATGTTTCTATTCCTTTGTCTTTTGTTTATAACATCTGTTTCTCAGATACAAGCTCATGTACTTCTCTCTTTGTGAAGTTATGGATTTGGGTCTTCTGTTTCTTTAGCAGGACGAAACTATTCTGACTATGTCTCATCTCTAAAATGGTAGTGTGCAGTATATTCTAGTAGGAAACCTTCAGCATAACTAGAGGGATAAGAAAAAATAAATAAATAAATAAATAAATAAATATATATATATATATATATATATATATATAAACGAGATATTTCTACAAATTTGCCTTGGTGGGTAGCACCGCTGCTTCACAGCAAGAAAATGCTGGGTTCAAATCCAGGGTTGAGCGACCTGAGACGTGTGTGTGTGTGCGTGTGTGCGTGTGTGCGTGCGTGCGTGCGTGCGTGTATATATGAGTCTTATTTGTGCACTTTTTCCTTCTGTAGGCAGAGGCCAGACTTGCAGCAAAGCGGGCTGCCAGGGCAGAGGCACGAGACATCAGAATGAGAGAACTGGAGCGGCAGCAGAAAGAGGTAATCAGTGTTTCACCTTCCACTTCTGATACAGTCACGTCTGATACAGTAAGAACACTGCAAGCAGTCAACCTTTTAGGTTACCACGGATTACAATCAGAGATAATGAGAGAATATTGACAGCCTCCTAGCACTTGAATAACACAACCAGTCATAAATCACATTACCATCATACCTATGGTTTTCTTACAGTGAGTGTATTGGCAAATACTTGAGGAAAGAACTTCACAAGACCCCTGAAGGTGTTCATATCGGGCACCAAAACTGGCAGCAGTAGATCCTTTCAGTCCTCTCTGTTATAGGTTGGAATCTTTTAAGGATTGGACTTGTTTGCCCAGCACAGTGGTTATCTCCCGGGGGATAAGCACAGAACAGGAAGGAGGGGGGTCCGAGTGCTCATCAAAGTGCAAGCGCTTGGAGTACTACAACAAACGAGCTCAATTTAATGTCTACCAATTAAAAGACAGGGTTTTGAACCCGTGATCTGACCTCAGCTCTATTCACTCTAGTTCTCTTGACAGTTTTGTTTGTGCTATCTATCGCTATAGGTAAACACCGACCTCAAAACCAATTCTTGCCTGATCCTTTCTAGTACCGGTCGTAGTCTTCTTCTGATGCTGACGTTTGGTTTTACTCTGATTCTTGCTTGCTGTTTTCAGTAAAACCGTGTTCAGACTGTCCCTTGCTTGCAGCTCAGCTGTGTTCTTGGGGGACACACACAGACACACACAGACACACACAGACACACACAGACACACACAGACACAACATATTAAATATTGCTCCAAGAGTTGTGGATCTTTGCAAGGCAAAGCGGACTCAGGTCTCACATTAACATCACGTACTTGCAAGCTTCAGTGAAAAATGCAGATGATATGCCAACCATTAGACCTAGTCATAATAATAATACTTATAAGTATTTGTACACTGCTCACAAAATAAGGGGATATTTCATTATGGGATCTTTTAGTTTGAATGTTTTTGAGCAGTGTACTAATAAGTATGAGCAGGGTGCATTATCTCGTTGAAAGAGGAGCAGTGTTTTTCAGTCCTGGTTTTGTATCCTCCACACTCTGCACATTTGAGTGCATTTCCTGTTTAAACACACCCTCTTTAATTCCATTAAGGGCTTGTTAATGAGCAATTGAATCGGGTGTGTTGCGAACAGAGAAAACACTAAAACATGCAGAGCTGTGGGGCTTCATGGCCAGGATTGAGAACCACTGCCGTTAGAGAATACCATTTTCATGAAGGAGTTACTTATGCTGCAACAGTGTTTAGGTGGTACATGTCAAGGTAACATCTAGAGGAATGCCAGGACTCAAGTTTTCCCAGCGAAACATTACCCAGAGCATCACAATGTTGATGTCATTCTGTTCACCCGTCAGGGATTTAAATGTTATGGCCAATCTGTATATTTATTTTTTTACTGTATCCAATATATCACATTGACAAGCATTATATACACTAATCACAAAAATGAGGGGATATTTAATTGTGAGATATTTCATTTTGAAATATCTCCCAGTTTTTGGGAGCAGTATAGATTAAGGGATAAATGTGCAGAACAGAAAACTCAGCAAGTATTTTTGCTATGTCTATTTATGCAAGTGCTTATAGTACTAGTGTGGGGAATTTTAAAAAATCGTGATATCTCATGACATTTAAGAAAAGTCATGGAAATACACTGGTCACGAAAATTAGGGCATATATTTACTGCTAATTTTTCTTACCAGTATAGTTTGCTGTAAATATTTTTTCAAACATCCTTTTTTTTTATTTAATTTTTATAAGAATTTTGTAGTATGTGAGTCAGTCATGTTAACAAAGCTCTTTATTTGGGGTGATAAATTGTATGAGTAAAAGGAAACGAGTAACAAGTCAGTTATACAGAAAGGAAAAATGTACATATCATTCTCCGGTTTCCTCCCATAGTCCAAAGATGCGTGTTAGGTTAATTGATTACTCTAAATTTGTATTTACTTGTGTGTGTGTGTGTATGTGTGTGTGTGTGTGTATGTGTGTGTATGTGTGTGTATGTGTGTGTATGTGTGTGTATGTGTGTGTATGTGTGTGTAAGTGTGTATATGTGTGTAAGTGTATATGTGTGTAAGTGTGTAAGTGTGTAAGTGTGTAAGTGTGTATATGTGTGTATAAGTGTGTATAAGTGTGTGTAAGTGTGTGTAAGTGTGTGTAAGTGTGTGTAAGTGTGTGTGTGTGTATATGTGTGTATATGTGTGTATATGTGTGTATATGTGTGTATATGTGTGTATAAGTGTGTGTAAGTGTGTGTAAGTGTGTATATGTGTGTATATGTGTGTGTGTAAGTGTGTATATGTGTGTATATGTGTGTGTGTAAGTGTGTATATGTGTGTATGTATGTATATGTGTGTATGTGTGTGTGTGTGTTTATGTGTGTATGTGTGTGTGTGTATGTATGAATATAACTGATATAATGTTGAGTGTTGCTGAAATGGCCACTGACGCCGATAGCTACATCAAATAAACCAAATAAACAAAAAAAAATAGTTACTTTTGAAAGCTTTCCATCACAAATGTGGGCGATCATGTTTTTTCAGTTTGGAAATGCTACCCAACACTTTACAAATATCACATTTACAAATATCACAAATTATACAAATGCTATTATGCATTTTACACTTTCACATAGTTTCAAATTAGCTTTACAACTATCTAGACCTCAATTCCTAACTGAACCAGCCTAGGGCATCAGTGGAAAGTAATAGCTCCTTAAATTTTATAAGGTAGAAACCAAGTTAGGTTCAGGACTCCAAAAGGGGGGTCTAGATGATTACCATGAGAATTACATAAGCAGGAGTAAAATAAAAAGTTTTCATTACCTAATGAAAAAGACATAAACAAAACATAAATATTTTTACAACATAAAAGCGAGACCCTTAGTGCATTCATTCACCATCTGGTTAACCCTGGACAGGGTGGTAGGAGAGCCAGTGTCTAGTCGGCAGCATAGGGCACACAGCACAAACAACCCTAGACAGGGCCCCAATCCATCATAGAGCACATACACTGACTCAGGCACACACTCGGACAACTTTAGCGTCAATTGGGAAATGGGAAGGTCTAGAAGTATATGGAGAAAGAAACGGACTGCAGTCTGCAATTGTAGTGGTTGTGGTAAGTGGAACTAAAATAATATGGACAGTGAGTGTAGAAACCAGTTGTACCTAATAAAGTGATTAATGGGGGCGTATAACTTGAGATATGATATTACGATCAAAACATGCAATAATTATAACACATCAACCAGATTGAATAAGTAGGTTTGAGTTCAACTGTAATCAGGCAAACTATTAGAGAATTAGCAATGATGTACGAAATACCTCAAGGGAACACGGGGATACTGGGGATCAACAGTATGTTTGCTTTAGCTTAGCAAAGAGCTCACGATGGGCTATATTGCTTTAGGAGATTTGCTGGATTAAATGAATGCTAAAGTGTACAAAAATGTATTTCTCTCTCTCTCTCTCTCTCTCTCTCTCAATGTTTGCCAAATTTATAAAGGCGAATGAGAACAGTTTGCAGAGCGCCCAGCTGAAGGGTTTCCCCCTCTTTCTACATTCTAACCTGGGCCTAAGGGACTGTAGCATCAACCCCAAGTCACCACTCCTGCTCATCACCAAAGCTCGTGAGGTTGAGCGTGGCCCTCTGCCAGGGGATGACTGGACCGTCTTCCAGTCAAATCACTCCACATATGAGCCTGTCCTGCTGGCACGGGGTAGGACACCAGAAGCCGGAGGACCTCCGGCACCCCTGCATGCAGCAGTTGTACAGGACCTTGGACTTCACGACGGTATCCAAAGAGTGCTCTTCGGCAACAACCTCAACTTCTGGCTGCACAAACTGGTGCTGGTGGATGCGGTGAGCTTCTTGACAGGGAAGCGGCTGTCACTTGCACTGGAGCGCTACATTCTGGTGGACATTGACGACATCTTTGTTGGCAAGGAAGGAACACGAATGAAAGTTTCTGATGTCAAGGTAAGCAAAACCAGATATGGGTTATGGTTTTTGATTACATTGACACTGGTTTACTGACATGTAGGTGCATGTCGTGGTGGTGTGCGATGTCACGTGTTATGTTTATGTAGTCGTTTGATGCTGTTGCATTTATGAACACCAGAGGGCACAGTCATACCTTGTACAAAAGTGAAATTTCACTTTTGATTACATGGTGAAGTGAATGTTTGAATTGTTTTAAACAAAAATGAACTTGTTGTTTGTTGTTTACGTTTCGCAAGAAAAACAGTACGAAAATCGAATCATGAAATCAGTATTATGAATCAGTTTGTGAGCAGAGTGCATCATTACATCCCTATGAATTTGTCATATTATTTAGGAACTTTGTATATCATTTTAGTTGCAACCTCAAGTTGTATAAATTCCTCAAGCCTCCTCTTCGTTTCCCTTTTTGGGGTGAATGGTCCAGCAAATGCATTAAAATTGTTGATTGTCTGCAATATCACGTTCATTGCAAGGTGGCTGGGTGGGTAGCACCGCTGGCTCACAACAAGAAGGTTTGTGTGGGTTTACTCCCACAGTCCAAAGACTTGTGTGTTATGTCTCTAAAGTGACCCTTAGTGTGCGTGCGTGCGCGTTTGGCCCCCCGTCTAGGGTTGTTCCTGCTCTTGTGCCCAGTTGATAGGGCTTGTAGAAATCATACCTTTTTAAGCAAACGTTTACTACAGTGCACTTCAACAAAATCGACACCGTTTCAAAAAAGTAAATATTACTACCAGGTGCCCACCATTAATCATCATAACAATGTTAAGTCCAGCTCGGCCATAAACGGGAAGCACTAGGGGATGTTTTTTTATTTTGTATTCTGCGGGGGTTTAACAATACCCCCTGCTCGTGATTTGATTTACTATACTCAATCAAATAAAAATGACTCAAATAAGATTATCGATCAATGATTATCGATCAATGAAAGACAAGTCTAAACAATGCAAAAGAATGAACATTTTCTTATATAACACATTAAACATTCTAAAAATGGCTAGAAACAGAGGTGTAAAATGCACAAAATGCTCTGCTGTAGCTTCACCATATCTTAAACAATTGAGTGACTTTCTGGAGAACCAATTCAACATAGTGTGTACATTTTTCTCATCTAAAAATTGAAATCAAAACAATCTTTAGTTCGTTGCAATTACAATATATCAGGAGTCTTAAATGCGGATGGGAATCATATCGATATATATATATTATATCGATATGATTCCCATCCGCATTTAAGACTCATTTAAAAATTTACACACTAT
>JAUZST010001736.1:0-18522 GCA_034779995.1 Parotocinclus haroldoi | reverse complement strand
ATATACAGAGAGAGGGAGAGAGAGAGAGAGAAAGAGAGATCAGTTTTGCTTAATGGCAACAAAGTGTTGCTGCCATAAACCATTTGGAGGGTATCTAAACTAAGGTTGCTCAGACAGACTATGAATTGAGTCATAAAAGTATGTTTCACTCTTGTGATTACAAAAAGTGAATATGTCTGCCCAGCAATAAATCCTATATATGGCTCAATTTTTCCATGCTTCCCAGGACTCCATAAAAGTTCCAGATAAAAGGCATCACAGCACATAAAGAGAAGGGAATGAGAACCACCTAGTGGGAGAGTTTCTCCATTCCTACATGACTTGTAATTCATTCTCTAACAATAAAAAAGAAGAAGAAGAACCAAAGCAGGAGTAGGGATGACAATCTGACATTGAAAGTTTTATATAGATGTAGATCTTAGCATTAAAATATGTTGGAGGAAGGACAGAAGCCAGACATACACAATAATTAAATTGACTTTCATAATGGCTCAAATAAAAAAAAGTCATTCCATTTGAACTTTCGTACGTCAGATTCAGGCAGAAGGCAAAGTTTATGAACATTTTGTAATAGTCCTTGTGTGTGTTATTAACCAATCAAGTGTAGTCTGATATGGATGAAAGTAATAATGGACTTTTTATTTTTGGAACTATTTATAATAGTTAATGATCTAAACTACTATTAGCACAAACAACTGGCACTGCCTTATGTTGCAGTCTAGGTTACAAAAGGTTGTTGACAAAAACTGTAATTGTTTATAATTACCAATAGAACCTATTTTTAATTCCTGGTAAGGATTTCTTGCATTGTCTGCCTATTGGAGCATCTTAGGAGAGGTAATCCCTGGATTCTAGGGGAAAAAAACATACTATTCTTGGCTGACATATTTGTATTGTTGCATGAAACTACGCATGAAAAACCACAACCCTGATATTTTCCTGTAACATTTCTGGATACAATGTTAACTATAATTTCAATTCATTTATTGCAAGCTATCCAAATTACAGAGCACCCCCTACATATAATGATCCTAAATTATGCTTCACAGTTTGAGTGGGGTTGTTTGTTTTTCACATAACCTTTCTCCCATTCAAAATGTTTCTTTTATACAGCATTTTGGCACAGATGTTCACATAGTTGTGATTGTGATTAATCAATGTGTCAGAAAAGAAGAGTATAGTGCAATAGTGTGTCATTAGATTCTGCAGAATGTGTTTTGGCTCTATTGGCACATCATTGCCAGAAAGCATAGATTCTACTAATTTATATATAGAGCAGCACAGTGGTGGAGTGGTCAGTGCAGTCATTTTACAGATCTGAGATTTCGATTCTGGATTTCACCTGTGTGGAGTTTGCATGTTCTTCCCATGTCTACATGGGTTTACTCCGGGTATTGTCTGGTCAACTCATTTGTTAATCAATATCAATTTTTGCATTTCAGGCAACACATTCCAAAAAAGTTGCAATGTTGCCATTCCTTGTCACCCCACCACCAACACTGAAGAGGATACTAAGCAAGTTAACCTTACAGGTGTTGTCATATTTTTCTGTTAACACATCTAAACATGTGCAACAGTACAGGTTCAGTCTTCTCCCAGAGTATGCAACACTGACTATGCCTTTGAAATCTGTGCAGTGTGTTTATTGTCTTGTATTGAAAAATCTACCGGTATGTTAAGCCAATGATAAGATGATGTCTTTAAGGCAGCATACAGTGGGTACGGAAAGTATTTAGATCCCTTAAAATTGTTTACTCTTTGTTTCATTGCAGCCATTTGCTAAAATAAAAAAGTATTATTATTATTTATTTCTCATTAATGTACACTCAACATCCCATCTTGACAAAAACAAACAGGCATGTAGAAATTTGTAAATTGATCAAAAAAGAAAAATTGAAATATCAGATTCAGACCCTTTGCTGTTACACTCATATTTAACTCACAAGCTGTACATTTCTTCTTATCCTTTTTAAGATGGTTCTACTCCTTCATTGGAGTCCAGCTATGTTTAATTGAACTGATTGGACAGGCACACACCTGTCTATATAAGACCTCACAGCTCACAGTGGATGTCAATGCAAATGAGATTCATGAGGTCGAAAGAACTGCACAAGGAGCTCAAAGACAGAATTGTGGCAAGGCACAGATCTGGCCAAGGTTACAAAGAAATTCTGCAGCACTCAAGGTTCCTAAGAGCATAGTGGCCTCCTTAATTCTGAAATGGAAGAAGTTTGGGACTACCGGAACTTTTCCTAGACCTGGCCGTTCAGCCAAACTAAGCATTCGTGGGAGAAGTGCTTTGGTGAGAGAGGTAAAGAAAAAGATCACTGTGGCTGAGCTCCAGATATGCAGTACGGAAATGGGAGAAAATTCCACAAAGTCAACTATCACTGCAGCCTGATGGAAGCTTCTCCTCAGTGCAACACATATGTGTGGAGAAAACCAGGCACTGCTGCTTTTTTTCTGTCAAGATGTGAAGCTAAGTGTACATTAATAATACATAAAATGAACTTTTTTGATTTTAGCAAATGACTGCAATGAAACAAAAAGTGATCAAATTAAAGGGGTCTGAATACTTTCCATACCCACTGTATGTTTCTCTAATGTCTTAATGTACACAGGGTGAGGTCTACGTGGACTACTACATGGCTTGTCATCCACAGGCCCCGTATCTCTCTGTGTTTCACTATGAGGAATGCAACAGTGCTGTGTGAAATTAGTGTTCTTTCTGGTTGTCGATTCTTCAGTTACCTGTAACAAACAACAAAATTTTTGAACCACAAGAGATATTGTAATTCTGAGACAATTCTAGTCTTCTGCATTGTTATATTACCACACTCCCATTGTAAAAACTTGTCTTTCAAGCGTAAAACACCCACCTTGCTGACATGAACAAGCAAATTTCTAAGTAAAATCTAAAAAAAATATGGAAATAACTATGTAGACCCTTTGTTATGACACTTGAAATTTATCTCAGGGGCCTGTAATTTCTTTTAATCAGCTCTGACATTTATTTCAACATTTGACATGATTTGGAAAGACACACACCTGTCTATGTATGTTCTTACATAATTCTGTGGCAGCACAGATCTGGAGAGGGGTACAAAAAATTCTGCTGTACTAAAGATCACAAAAAGACAGAGGGCTCTAAATGGAACACACGACAACTTAAACGGAAGATGTTTGGAGCAACCATAACTTTAACCATATTAAGTAATCTGAGAAAAGAGCCTCAGTTGACCAATGGTTACTCTCTTCTTATGTGCAGATCTTATGTGCAGATCGGAGAAACTGATGAATGTAAATGTATGTTCTTTTTTTAGGAAGAATTTGATTTAACAGTGACAGCATAACAACCTTTTTTCTGTAATATATTGGTGTTCTTGTAATGATTTATTCAAATTGTTACTGGAGTTTCACTAGTTATAAACAAAGTTTATAAAATCACATGAAAACTATATTCTATGTACAATGCACTGCACTATTATATTATATATTATGTACAACTGTCATCTCATTAAAACTGTCAGCATGTTCAAATTAAATAAATTCAAAATGTACTTGAAGAAAAATATTGCTTCCATAATTTTGGATGTCAAAATGTTATTAAGTAACATAGCTTTTAAGCTATTGATTATGAAAGTTAATAAACTATTCAGATAATAATAATAGTAAAATAGTAAAACCTTAAAAATGTATGATTAAAATCAGGCTATATACATTTAATATTTAATTGACTAAAACTTGACTTAAATGTCTTTATTTTTTGTCAAGTAAAGCTAAAACATAAACTTCCATCATGCAGTTTAAACTCATTCCCATTTAGTGCGACTCACATGCTGTTTTTGCTCAGCTTAATAATGGTAAGATTATCTCTTTTATCGCTCAAAGATAGGGTCTCCCAGACTCCATGCAGTGTTCAGAAAACACAATTAACAGGACAAGATGGTCATGAAGTAGAATGTTTGCTAGACATCATGTGACATACAGTACTGCAGGTGTTCCTTGGGCTAACCCTTGGATTAATCATCACATGATGTTATAACTGGTCACCCTGTCAAAAACTGTAAGCTGAGGGAATGCTGTTGCCATACAGGTTAAAAGGAGTCACTTCTCACTTTACTGCTGCCTAAAGAAAGTTAATGAAAAAAAAACTACTCGTAAAAACTATGATGTTTTGGTTGCTTTCAGCAGAAAATCAGTTTACTGTATTCCATATGACCATGGAATACACTTCCAAATCAATTTGGGCAAATCCAGAAACAAAATCAAAAAGGCAGGCAATAGTCAAAAACCACAAGAAAAATACTGTGAATAAACACTTGGTTTACACAAAAGCCTGGCAATGCTTTGCATTAAATGAGTATGCTCGCGAGGTTTAAGTAAGAACGTTAATGAGGGATTAATTATGGACAGGTGTGTGTAAATGCCATCACTTCTGTGAGCAATAACTAATATTGCAGAGAAGGAGGTCCCTGTTGGCCAGGTCGAGTGTTGCACATGACAGAATCCCCCCTTTCTAGAGTTCAGAATTCACAGAAGTTCTACGGCGTGGCTGGCCCCAAGGTCTGGGACCAGGTCGGTTGGGACACAAATGGTAAAAGTCCACCCTAAGAGAAGGGTCTAGGATGTCCTCCACCAGTATCCAACTGCGTTTCTTAGGTCCATATCCCTACCTGTCAGCTAGATAGGATAACCGACCAGCTCATTGTGTTGAGTCCAAAAATGATTTGACTGAATAGGCCATATCCACGACAAAGGGAGGCAGTGGTTCCAAGAGAAGCTGGGAAATCTGGCTTGGGGGAGAAATTAATTTGAGCAATGAAACATGAAAGGTCAGTTCAATGTCAATCTTCCTGAATATTTTGTCTCCGGACAGCCCTCTGAATTCTGAAATCTCATCCAGTAGTCATCAGAAGGTGTACCTGGTCAGGGGAAAAAGGGGAGGCTGGTAGCTTAAAAAAAAACACTGAAAACGGGCCAGTACTGTGGACCCATTGGCCAAGGAATTGTAAGCATACTCTGCACTTGGTGGTTTGTTTTTCCAGCAGGCGGGGCATTGATTGGGTAGTTTGCTACTGCCACACGCTATGACTTGCACACGCAAATGACTTGACATAGTTTGTGATGTCTTGGACTAGCTTGGGCCACGAGAACTTGTTGTATAACATCCACCAAGCTCAGAGATAACATATGTTATGTTTATGTTTAAGAGAACATATGTTTTCCCTGGTATGCAGTTGGGAGGTTAAGGATAACTGCTCTCTGAATGTTTTTCATAGTTTCCCACCGGATGGGTACGACTATACAAGAGAGGCAGGGAATGGTGCAATTAGGTGGTTCACTGTTCTCCTAGTGAGACAGGGCATATGCTTTCCTGTTCTTAGAGCCAGGCCTGTTCGTAAGGGTGAAGTTGAATGTAGTGAAGAACATTAAACAATACCTCACCTGGCCTGGCATAAATTCAGATGATTGTGGACTTGACATACTCCAGTTTACAGTGGTCGATGTGAATGACCAAAGATTAATGAGTCCACATCAAACAATTTCTCCACTCCTCGAGTGACCCTTGATGGCCAGTAACTCCCGATTACCTACATCATAATTCATTCCCGACAAGGTGAACTTTCCGGATTAAAAGGCACATGGGTGTAATTTGGGTGGGATGCCATGACGTTGGGATAGTATAGCCCCTATACCTGTTTCTGAAGTGTCCGTCTCTTCAATGAATGGGAGCATGGGATTTGTCGTGTTATTAAAACACTGCCTTTTAATTTGTCAAAACAGAACTTGTTTCTTCCGCTATCTATGCTCTTCCCCATGACCCACAAGCTCCTCCCCCTAGACATTCCGCCCCATCAACAGTTCTTCCTCTAGATATCCAGTCATGACATAGGATCAAGGTAAGCCAGGATGTGTACCATGGTAAAGCTACTCTTAAACATTTTGAATGATGTAGTTACCTCTGAAGTCCATTTCATCTTCCTGGGTTTACCCCCGGATCCAAGGATCAAGGATCAAGGCCATAAACCTTGTCTTTCTTTTGGACGAAGAAGCATCTGTTGTCTGACAGTGATGTAGACTGGCGAATGTAACCCAGTGCTAGTGCCTCCTGGGTATACTGCTCCTTGGTCTGGGATTTAGGTAGAGAAAGAGAGTAGACTCTGCTATTGGGGGTGTGTTATTGGGGAGAAGATCGATGGCTCACAATCACATGGGAGATGAGGAGGAATACAGGCCACTTCACTCTTCACTCACAAACAGAACAACATCCTGAAACATACTAAAAGAGAGTCTCAAAGGCATGAAACGACAGGTCTGTTGCATTTCAAGAATGCTAAATGGCGGTGGCCCAAGAGAGAAAACAGAGGTGGTATTGGACTCTTCTGTGAGAAAAGCAGTGGGGCACCTGCTGAAGTAAATCTTGCATTGCATAGCAAACTCCTTAAAGCGACCCGGATTTACATTGTACTTCTTAGGTTTGGAAAGCCGTCTCAATAGCAGTCGGTGCACGGTTGGGAGTCAGTGTGGTGACAGCTGGGATGCTTGCTGTTGTGCAATTCATTCAATTCAACTGCAGCTCATAGGCACTGAGGAGTCTTCCCTTCGTAATTATCGCATGGCGAAGCTCCTGCATGCACACTGCATATATTATTGGGCAATGCTATCTGTAACAATGCTGAGACAGACTTGCTGGTAGGATCCATGTGCAGGCTTTATTAAATGCATAATCCAAAACAGAGCTGAAGGTAGATCAGAAGTTCAGGGTTCAGAACCAGCGGAACAAATCTAAGGGCAAATCAAGTAAAAAATGCAGGCAATAGTCAAAAAACTACAAGAACAATCCTGTGAATAAACGCTGTTTATTGCAGTTTAATTGCATATAAAACTTATATAAACATAAAATGAAATGTTGGTTTTTGTATTATTTCATATTCATTTGGAAATATCTCATAATTTTTGTGATCAGTGTATATTACATCACACTCAGAATATCTATAGCATTTCCTATAGAGATAAGATTAATCTCATATAGTTTATTTGGGGGAAAGTCTAATACAGCAGTTATATACAGAGATATACACAACAGTAGAGATTTTCTGTTAAGAGAAGTTCTGTTATATTAATATAAACTTAACAGAGAGGTGACAGTAACGTTGAATAATGCTTCTATTTGTTTTTTATAGAAATTAAAATTCTCTAGACAAACTACAATAAAAGCCCACATAAAATATGTGTGTGTGGTGGGCATTTTTGACTCGTGTTTATACAATGGGGAAAATAAGTATTAGATCCACTCACGAGTTTCCACACTTACAAAGAATGGAGAGGTCTGTAATTTTTATCTACACTCTACAATGGAGAATATATAAAATCCAGAAAATCACATTGTATGATTTCTAAATAATTAATATCATAGTATTTGGCTAGGCCAGTCCAGGACCTTAAAATGCTTCTTACGGAGCCATTCCTTAGTTGCCCTGGCTGTGTGTTCCGGGTCATTGTCATGCTGGAAAACCAGCCACAACCTATTTTCACTGCTCTTACTAAGGGAAGGTGGTTGTTGACCAAAATCTTGCAATACATGACCTCATCCATCCTTACTTCAATATGGTGCAGTCCTTTGCCCTTTTCAGAAAAGCACCACCAATGTTCCCTCCCTATTCATAGTATTCTCATCCTACTTCTTCCTCCAAACACAGCTAGTGGCGTTCATACCAAAAAGCTCTACTTTTGTACTTTTTTTCATCCGACCCTATGACCATCTCCCATGCGTCTTCTGGATTATCCAGATGGTCATTGATGAACTTCAAACATGCCTGCACATTTTCTGGAAAAGGACCTTGCATGCCCTGCAGGATTTTAATCCATAGGACTGTGGTTCCAGCTCTCTTCAGATCATTGACTAGGTCCTCCCGTGTAGTACTGGGCTGATTCCTGACCTTTCTCACAATTATCCTTAACCGCCAAGGTGAGCCCCACCTTGCACAAAGCACCAGATGGAGAAATACTGACAGTCATCTTGTGTTTCTTCAATGTTCTACTAATTGCACCAAAAGTTGCTACTTTCTTACAAAGCTGTTGCCTATATTCTTGTAGCCCATCCTAGCCTTTGTGCAGATCTACAATATTGTCCCTGGTGTCCGTAGACATGCATGATGGAGAGGTTGGAGTGTGGTTGACTGTTTGGCCAGGTGTCTTTTATACAGGTACCAAGTTCAAATGGGTGTAATTAATACAGGTAATGAGTGCAGAAAAAAACAGGGCTGTGAGGGCAAACATTATTGCTGGTTGGTAGGTGATGAAATACTTAATGCAAATTATTTTTTAAAAAATCATACAATGTGATTTTCTGGATTTATTTTAGATTTTGTCTCAGAGTTGGTGTACTTATGATACAAACAATTATGCTTGCAAGGTCACAAAATGTACTAAACTAATAGAGTTGTATAATAACACTTTTATTATTTCAGGAACACTTCAGAGTTCTTTCTGGCATCATTTTAAAAATTACATAATTAATTATGGCAGGTCTATACATAAACTGACATAGGTTCTAATGAAACCATGCTCTATACCTTGTACACTCAAATACATAAACTTAGCTCTAGATTGGATTAGATTTACCGTACAGTCGTGGCTAACTCTCGGTCACTTGATGGATCATTGATCTCCATACATTTATGTCTTTCATCGATGTGATCCATGAAGTATTTCGGCAGGATAGTGGAGCAGTTTTCCATTGCTTTCTTCTCCCATCCACATTTATCCAGGCTTAGGACCGGATGTAGTTGTTTTCAGTTACACGGCTGGGGTGTTTGCATACACAAGTCAATGACAATTTAGAGACACCAATGTCTTTGGACTGTGGGAGGAAAGCGGAGTACCTGGAGTAAACCCACGCAGACACGGGGAGAACATGCAGACTCCACACAGAAAGGACCCAAGCTGCTCTACCTTGGGCAGTGGTGCTACCCACCAAGCCACCATGCTGTCCAAACGTAGATCTACTGGATCCTTAATGAAAGTTGAAAGGAAGACAAGCATCAAGACTCTTTTCCTTCCTGGAAGGAATGAATGAACCCAAGAGGAATGAATGCCTGAGTCTCTTGCCATGTTCAAATGGCGACTAAAAGCTCACCTCTTCACTCAGCACTTCAGTGAAGATTGAGAATGGAACAAAAAACAAACAAAATAATAAAATTAAATAAAACCCTTTGCTTGTATGTTTTGTTGGTTTACCTACATCAGACCTTTAAGGTTCTGGTTGGAATGGTTTTTTGCACTATTGCTTATTTGTATTAGCATAACGTTTGGTCTACAAGGAAGAATACAATGCACATTTGTGAGTCATTCTGGATAAGGGCGTCTGCTAAATTCTGTAAATGTAGATGTATGTAATTTAGACTTAGACTTTTGCACATAGTGCTTTATTTTAAACAATCATATTGACACACAATGTGAAAACATTTAGTACAGTGCAGTATAGTACTCTATAAATAATGTAAAGTCATTTTTATCTATCCTATCTATTATAAAACTTGAAACACTTACTGTGTCTTATTAGCATCTATTTTAAATTGAGATTAATGCTTCTTCATTGAGTTTTGCTTCTAATGGCACTTACATTAATTTGGGTGGATTAATATTGCGTGGAGCCATAGTTTAAACATAAAAAGCATTTTAAACAATGGAGCTGCATTGTAACATGTAACTGAAAATAGAAATGATGATTCTGATGAACGCTGCAGACAACCAACACCAATTTCACACAGCACTGTTGCATCCCTAATTTTGTATTTATTAAATGTGAATTTACTCTTCTATAATTAAAACACATTCTTTTAACAACAGTTGAAAGTTTGAGTGAAATCTCTGTATATGTTTAAGAAGGCCTTTCCCCTCAGGACCACCCCATTGCCATAATGTTCCAAATCCATGACCCTCCAGGGCACCTTGTTTGAAAATCAGCTGGTCAAGTTAAATATACAAAATTTAATGTGTTTAAACCATACCATAATAGACCTGAAAAGCATTTCTTAACACATGAGTGAAGACTAGACAGCTTCACTATTTTAAATGTGTTTCAATCTTTTTGTCGCTGTTAATTATTTTCATTGTGGTACTGTTGAGCCAAGAGAGACTACAATTCTTGTCAAGTGCATCAGTTTGTGTGTATATTTGGCCTGAGGGTTGATGGATGAAGAGACTAGCACCGAGACTAGGGAAGGTAACAGTCCAAAATAGTGAATATATCAAAGTTTGACTTTGGAGATGGGAGTCATATTTACTCTGTGAGCTTAGAAATCTTCTGTGTTTTGTGTGCTGCATGTTTATTACCTTCCTGGTATAGATGGCTGCCTGAGGGTAGGGTGAAGATGAGACAACATGCTCCAGTTCTTACCTCATTAGCACCATTTATGGATCGGAAATATTATTTTCCTGTTATACTTTATTAATGGGTTTTTATAGCATGAACATCAATGATCTTCATGGCCTAGTTTATTTGCAGTATTTAGTTATTCTGTTATACAGAACCACTTGCAGAAGTATTGAAATAACTTTGAACATTCACCAGTTTTGTGGCATCCCAAACCACATACCATTGTCCAAATACTATGGTAAATTAATGCACTTTCATTAATAATGTGAATATTCTACCCCCTCCCCCAAAACTGCACTGTAGACACTTTGTGTAAAATGACTTAAGAGGTCAAAGAAGCTTACTTGATCCTTTGCCAGTTGGATGTGCTGCATGAATACAGTCTGAGGACTAAGTGTGGGCATCACTGAACAAATGACAATTCCTGTTTATTTTGTAAATGAAAAGAAGTTGAAGTCTTTAGTAAAAGTTTTTAATGAGCAAACGTAAATATTGTAGTGTTCCTGGCAATGAAGTTGTCTGGTAAAAAGTTCTTTTTGGGGCTGGTGTGTTTGTCTGTGTTAGTGGCTGTAAGTACAATCTGCACTAAAAGCAATGTTTTTGCATTTGCATTTCACTGTATGACATAACTGCTATCTGAGCTGCTGATCTGACATTTCTATCTGAGTGTGTTGTTATTTTTTATCAACGAGCATATTTATAACATTTATTGGGATTTATTGGGATTATTTGAGACAATTTTAGAATTTATTATATTTGGTATGTCCCCCTTCATACTATAAATAAAAACATGCACATAGGCCCACATACATTTCAACACAAAGTTCAAAACTTTTGTTATTTGTAAAATTTAACTGCTGAAAGTGGAAACGATGGAAATGATTATTCTGATGACTGCTGTATTTTAGCTGCAGACTTCAACAACCAACACCCAGAAAGACTACAAATTTCACACAGCACTGTTGGATCCTTCATAGCCAAGTTTTGATTTACTAAATGTGAATTTCCTTTTGTTGTAAACAAGGCACATTCTTCTACCAACAGACAAAGGTTTAAGTGAAATCTCTGTATAGATTTAAAAAGGCATTTAACCTTCAGCACCACCCTATTGCCATACTGTTCCAAATCCATGATCTCCAGGGCTGAAAGCAGTTCTGGTTTGCACCTTGTTTCAAATATTACCTGGTCCAGTTGAATAAATTGCATCCAGCTAAATTGAATGGATTTAAACCCTACCAAAATAGACCTGAAAATTATTTCTTAAGACCTGGTTGAAGACTAAACTGTGTTACTGTTTTAAATTTGTTTTGGACGTTTTGTCACTGTTAATTATTTTCATTGTGGTACTGTTGAGCCAAGAGAGACTACAATTCTTCACAAGTGCATCAGTTTGTGTGTAGAGTAGGCCTGAGGCCTAAAAAATGTAATCTTTGGGATAATTTCAGATCATTTTAAACTGTATTATTTGGTATGCCCCCCATTTATGCTATGAATAACAACATGCACATAGGCCCACATAAATAAATATGTGATTCACAGAAAAAAATATATAATGATACATTATGTCTTTTAGTATATTCAGTATATTATCTAATATACAAAAAAACATTGTTGCAGAAGCCTTTATTCAGAATTGATGGGATGTTCTCAACCTTTGGTTAGTAGTCCAATACCTCACTACTTAATCCACTGCATCACAAAATATAAATAGGGTCAAAAGCCACAGACACTCCACATGCTGATGATTCAGGGTGAGTCATTGACTTCTATCAAAGCATGAAAAAAATCATTGTTGAGCTTCACCAGTAACGGTCTTTAGATGACCATTACATGGCTTGGGTCTCACAGGAATGAAGACACTAAACACTGTTTATTCAAATTGTCAACATTATACAGTATATGAATTCCAAAGCTAAACTGTTTTTGGTGAATAGTACAACCGGAGTGTAACTGCATTCTCGCCATGATCTTGTGTTTGCAGACAAATTACACACAGATTGACAGGCTATATCACATACTGGTTGTTAGGTGTAATTGATCTTTCTTGAGGTTGATAAGCCTGTGTGTATCATTTGGAAACTGTGGTCAGTCTAAGACAGCATGAGAGGCCCAATTAGAGCTGACAGGTGCTGGGTGACCTTTGCTTCTTCTCCTTCTCTTCTCTTCTGGTGAGATAGACCTCACTGTAATTTATTCTATCATCACGTTAGTTGACTCAGGCTGTCTGATCTGCTGAATCTTACTATAGTCGTGCAGGTGAAGGGTGAAATAAAAGGCTGTTTGGATACTTTGTTGTTCACTGATGTTGCAGAGATTTTTACCGCGGGCTATGTAAATGCTTTACATCAGCAAGCCCAAGATGCTTAGGGACAGATCCCTCCAGTTCACAAATCACATTTTCTTCAGCTTGAACACAAAACAACACCATACCAACCTTTTGTCACATTTATTTCTCACTGCCCCTCAGGCCTTAATGTAGCACATGGTTCAGCTGGAGAGTTTTGCCTCAAGCTTGCTTTATTTTCAGCAGACATCATGCAGCAACATGACAGCCTGGCAAGGATAATACACACACTGCCATTAGTGTCTAAGTGCTGAATTATACATGAAGAGTTTAGTTGTGTTATGGAAATAAGTTGAGTCAATAAAAAATAAATGTAATGTTCAATGAACATATTAATCTTCAACAAATGTATGGGAGGCTGTTTTCATATTTATGCTAAAGTGGAACTTACTTTACACCATGTACATATGACTTTGAAGAAGTACATAAGATGTGGCAGGATTTGCTTGGATTTTAAACTAATTATGATTATATGATGGTTAACCTTGACTCTAGGCTTATGTGTAACCATGCATAATGTTTCATACAACGTGATGCAAATTGATATAAATCACTGCTCCCAGACCTCATTTGACAAATTGTAAGGTGACATTGGTGATTGGAGTAGAAAAAAAATCTAAAGAGAAACATCACTGACCATTATTCCTATACCTTTTAAGAAAACAATCACTGATTGACCTTTATAGATTTGTCAGCACAGTAACAGTGACATTAGTGACATTGTAAAGATATGGGCCAATTAACAGGTCTGATGTACATCTGTTCACTTTAACAACCAAGTTCTTAAAAGTTACAATAGGTAAAAGTCTGTCTAAAATAACACACCCAGATTGCTACTAAACTCAGTATGCAGTTATGTCTCAGGCAGATATGAAAATGAGTAGACATTCTGCCAAGGTGACAGAGTGAGAGGGGGCATGATATTGATGAATTGGGGGAAGCATAATGGTAATTTCAACAAACTTGACCATTCTGAAAGCTGTTAGGAGGTGTTGTTCACAAGCATGTTTGTCTCCAATGCCCAACCATTATCCAAGCTAGAAGTGACCTAACAGGGTTCTAGTGCCTCATTTCAAATGTACAGTTTTTCTGTCACTCTAATATTGTCACAAAATAAATAATGTATATCATCATTACATTAATACATATACACCTGTACATATATAAAGTTTCCAACAATTTCTTCTTTGTTGTTTTGTTTCTGTCAGTACTGTATATTGGTGTAATGACAATACAGATTCTATTATATTCACATCTGAATGACAGAAAAGTAGTACGAGTGAACTCTTGTAACAGCCTCTGACAGAAAATAGAATAAGTCTTGAAAGCCAGAATAAAACATCACTGTATCACTGTATTTTTGGTAATTGGTTCAGTTTTATTTATACAAAAAATCTGAGAAGTTTCAATTTTGTGTTTTAGGTTACTTTATGTGTCTGGCTTCTATCAAAAATGACAGTCAAGCCAATTCTAGTCTGTTACCTTTACTCTGTCGTGGTGGTATATGTGCTCTGTTTCTGTTTATCAGAAATCTGTTGATTTCATATGTCTAAAGAATGATACAAATCAGATGACAAAATGTATTTGTTTTACCTAAGCTACCATGTTGCAACATATACTGTATGGCAAAAAAATGTGTAGATGCATCATGTGTTATTTTTGCCATGCTTACTGCTTATGGATGGCATGGATTTATCATAGACAAACTGTGGCAGCAGAATGGATTATACTGAACACCTCAGTGACTTTTTAATAAAACATTTTCATAAGTTTCATAAGTCTATAATTAAAAATGCTTGAGAGCTTTGACAGAGAAATATGCTAGTTTAACTAACCTTAACATTCCTGCATAGATATATATCTAAAAACCAATATAAAATATTGGAAAACCAATATTTATTTAATATTAGTTGAATTATTTTTCAGGAGCCATCCAGTAAGTACTTGGTAATTGGATCTGTAAAACCGTTCTATCTATACTATCTGTACCGGATAGTTTACCAGAAAATTTAATCACATGTAAGCCTTAACTGGTGAATTACCAGTGAATCCCTGGAAAAAGTTTTTTTTTTGCCAGAAATCTAGTAGTACCAAAATAGATGATAAATAATAGCTTTTTATAATAATAATAGCTGTTTTATGTCCTGTTTTCCAAGTGATAAAATATCAAGGAAAATAATATTCTTTCAAAGAATTTCAATGGAGCAGACACTGCTGCCTTTGTATATGCAATTTGTTAGAATGAGCATGCTCTCCACAATTTTGTTGTACCAAACAAAACGTTCAGGGTGCAATTGATGCTTTTCTGTTTATTTGCATTCCTGTCTCACACAAAATCAAAACAGGTGGCATTTTAATCAATGAATGAGAAGAAGGAGAAGTCTTGTCACAGAGTGAAAACAAATACTGCTTTCTTTTAGTTTAATAGTAGGAAGCAGTGATAAACAACAGAGAAAAGAAACTGGCTCACTCGAATTCGTCTGCAGAATGCAAGCTGTAAGTGAATGAAATCTGTCAAACATCCCTACTCAGGCCTGGTTTCAACTAACTGCTGTTCATGAATCCTAATCAGCTTCCATACCAAACTGTCAACTGATAATGTTTTTGATGCTATATGAATAGTGATAGAACATGGGTTATTGAACAAATGGCTCTACATTCTAGATTCAACCTTTTACCCTCTGCATTTCTATTTATACTAGATATACTATCAATAATAATTAAAGTACTATGGAATCAATTTTTTTAATGTAAAACTGCGACTAACACACTGTCCAAGACTAGGAGATAATAATCATATTGGTTTGACTCAATTTAAAATGAAACAGGAGCAACAAGGTTAAAGTACATCAAGGTTATTGTACAATAGTGCCTGAAATGTTGTGAACCCTTTGGAATTTTCTAGATTACTGCATAAATATGTATAGAAATATGTACATAATACATTTAAATCAAATCATCAAAACAGATCATAAAAGATTATAACATAAATAGATTAGACTTATTATGATACTATAGTTAAGCATTTTTTATGAGAAAAAATTACATATCTAGTAATATAATGGGGTGTTACATTAAGGTACTGTATGTGTATCAGTATGTGGATCAGTAGATAAATTTAAGGGAAAATTGGGATTTGGTGTGAGTGGACCTTGTTGTAATTATAGAAAATTGATCTACCAAAGTCTGATCTTCATAACACATATTTTGAAAGTGGCACAAACAAAGGAGATTTTTAGGACTTCAAAAAAGAGTTTCCGATGCCCATCAGGCAAGAACAGGGTACCAAACCACCTCTAAGGTCCCATTCAGACACAAGGTTCATTTTATGCAACTAAAGGCTTTTCTCATATCTTGGAATGTTAATTTTCAGGAGTGGACCAACAGGAGACCACTGAACAACAACATTATCTTTGTTTAATTCAGTTTTCATTATCTATTTTGAAGAGTATTGTGTGAAAGTTAAGCACAAATGTACATTTGCATTGAGCTAACCATGTAACAAAATCCTTCGGAAACAATAAGTAATCATTCAGTTGGCTGCTCATTTGCCCTATTCTGTTACTGCATCATTGGCATATGCACAAGACCTACCAAAGGTCTAGGGTTAATTGTGAATACATGTGTACATGATTTTCACTTGAACCTTGTTGTTAACAAATGAGCTGCAAAAAAGCAAACAATGATAAGTCAGTTCAATTCAATTAGGAAAAGAGAAAAAAAACACAGCAATCACGTGAAAAAAATCAAACTCTAATGTAAGTACAGTGACGTACAAGCCTAGTTCATGATTCTGATCTTGAACTTTAGAAGTGGTGAAACATCTGGGTGTTTTAGTGTGGCTACACATTTCTGAAATGAAGAAAATGGATGCTAAGAGTTCTGAATACTGTTATTTACAGATGGACCGCAGATGGACATCTTCGAAACATGAAGCTCATGAATCAGTAGGTCTTTGGACTGTACCACATGTGCTGGAATTGTTGGCAGGGCTTCCAGACAGGGCTGAATGATAATTGCAGAACTCATTCTCCTGTTAAACATGGTTCTGTATCATTTTTATATGGGAAGTCATCTCATGAGTCATTATGTCTGATAATTGCTTTGCATAGTCATATAATGAGGCCATCTCACAGGACCAGGTGTTCAGCAGATGGCATGTCCTAACAGTTTATTTCTATGTTTTATGAGGTCAGTGTACACGTTTGGCAGCATATCAGAAACACCACGAGAACAAATACATGCAAAGTTAGCAAATTTAAAGTAGGACATATTAGGAAAAAACTTAATTTTTACTTGGTTTTAATCCATAAAAGAGTTCAGATTGATTGCCAAGCCTGAGAGTGGCTCTGCTGGGACTAAAACCTAAAACCCACGGCCTCACATTCAGCAGAATGCAGCTCCAGCACTTCTAAATCACCTGACTGGTAACACCTCCAATTCATCACCCTGGTGTTTGAAAAGAGAATCAGGCCAAGGCAATAAAGGAAAAATAAAGGTGGCCTTTATGTTATGTATGCTCTCTGGCAAAGCCCAGGAATAGGCACAAGTCATTGAAGAAAATACCATTCCTCTGTTTCAATCACTTCTCTTCCCATGGATCCCAGGCACACAGAAATAACTGTCAATCAACCAGTGCCTCAACCCTAACCCTAACCCTAGTCTTATATTAAATGCCTTCCTCTGTCCTACAGACCAGTAGTTCCCTAACCCCTCCAGAAATATGTCATGCTGAAGCATCCACCCCAACTATTATGGCTGACCACCTCTAGACTATGCCATCTGGGCCCTACTGGACTCTTGTAGGAACCAGCTCCAATACCTGGTGAAAAACATAGACCAAATGTGGACCATGTTCAACTTATGAAACGAGGCTAGTTATCATGTTGTCACTGTTACCTCTAATAAACCTCAATCAAGTCTATTGGGACTGAATTGACAGTCATTCAATCTGTACTGAGATTGTGCACAGCAGAGCCCTGATCCAATGCTAATAAATCAGCCAGGAAGTATGGGAGACCAAGGTGACAATGCTCTGCACTGAGTTGTCTTTGCCATTCATACTGCTGTTACATGCTTGCCATTTCATGCTGCTGCTTATGTTGCTGATAGTACCTATCCTGCCTACCTGCCTAGCATGTCTATGCTACAAATTGAATTGCTCTCTATGCTACTGCATGCTTTCAACAAAATGAGACATTTTCCATGTCCATGTCCATGTCCATGTCCAAGTCCATGTCACAGTTGCATGCCATGACTATACCTATATATGATATGATTACACTTATTATATAGTGTATGGTATAACTATAGCATACATATGGTCTTGGTTCTCTTCAGGCTTATGTTTAGATGTGCACAGAATATTTTCCATTTAGCTGTTACCAGTAAGTAACCCATAAGCCATGCGATAGCTCCTGTTGGATGATCTCTATGAGTAAAAGCAAAAAGAAGAAAATTTATGCCATCGTCCATGTGACTGCCCTCTTCTTTGAGCTCCCTGTGGCCACTACCTCTCAGCTTCCTGTAGCTGTTACCACATTTCCTATGGTTGCTACAGCTACATAATAATAATAATAATTATTATTATTATTATAAAAAATTATAATTTTATTGATAATAAATTATTGATAATAATTCATATTGATAAGTTTCAATCAATAAAAGTGTGTGCATGTACTTTATATGGAAGGGTCTTTGTATGTTTTGTGTTGAAGAATATTTGTGTGTGTGTGTGTGTGTGTGTGTGTGTGTGTGTGTGTGTGTGTGTGTGTGTGTGTGTGTGTGTGTGTGT
>JAUZST010001725.1:0-18524 GCA_034779995.1 Parotocinclus haroldoi | reverse complement strand
ACACACACACACACACACACACACACACACACACACACACACACACACACACACACACACACACACACACAGAGGCTGAAAAGGGCATTACAAAAGAAAACAGAAACAAACACAAAAGTTAGGACTTGCTTGTGTGTTTCTTGTGCTACTACACACACTCACCCTCTGGTTCGATGTGCTGGCCACTCCCTACAAGACAGTACTTTATGTCAGCACCTCGTCCGATCGTGGCATTGTTACAGATCACACTACCTTGAATGTTACACCTGTGAATTGACCGGAAAAGGTTATCATTTCACATCCGTTACACTCCCCAAATAAGCACACCTTTCAAAGCCAATTTGACACTACAATATCAGTTACATATAAAGAAAGCTCCATTTACATTTAGTCATGTAGTTATTAGGGAAGAACAGTCAGATTAGCCCTTTATTACAAGAGTGAGAGTCATAATTAAGAAAAACAAGATAATTAAAATAAAAGGACGCACTGTTGAACATCTGCATTTTTTTCTGTGAAATAGGTTTTTGACCAAAATGAATGTTGACCAGGCCGTTATGTACATATAAAGGGCATTTTCACAAGAAAACAGCTGTAAATCCACAAGTGGAACCCTGCCATCTACAAATCATCCAAAGCATAATATGTTATATACATGCGAATCAACTTTATATTATGGAAACTCTGAATAAATTATAGAAAAAGAGCAATATATTGCTAGGACCTTGTGGAGGGGAAAGCCGTAACCCCTACACATGAGGAAGGTATGATGAGAGCTGATAATTTTGTTAGGCTGGAGCCACAAATACATCGATAGACACCATTACAAACACCACAGAAGATCAGCCACATGAAACAGACATATAGCAAGTGACTGTAACATTCAGTTTATACATTTATAGATTAGACAGAATGAACCGGTATTGGGAGACAAATAAGTACTACTTACAATAAAACAGGCATATATGAACTGCATTTGCAACTTGTTACAAATAAGTGGTGGAACAATGTACACACAAACATGAGTAGCTTTCACAAAAAGTCTCCAGACAGATCAGTCCAAACATAAGCTTAAGAACAAATAAGCACATAACCAGTAAGGTAGGAACCTTCTGAGTGAATGATAGACTCCTGCTCCTTAACTGTTGCCTCTGCATGCGAATCTAAAAAGACACTTTTTATTAACAATTATAATGGTAACGCAAACAGATGTTGAATTTATAATATTCCATTGATTCATTATCTTCCACCTAATCCACACAGGGTCACTGGTCAGCTGGTGCCCACCTGGCAACTGGGCGCAAAGGCAGGAACAACCCTAGATGGGGCGCCAATCCATCGTAGGACACACACACACACACACACACACACACACAAACGGTCACTTTAGAGACACAAATTTACCTAACATGCATGTTTTTGGACTGTGGGAGGAAACCAGGCTACCAAAAGTAAACCAACACAGACACGGGGACGATAGGCAGACTCCACACAGACCCAGACCGTTCCACCCTGGTATTGAACCCGGGACCTTATTGCAGTGAGGCAGCAGTGCCACCCACTTAGCCACCATGCTGCCCCTTTCATTATCTTCTTTTTATTTTAATTATTATATTTGTTTATTTTTTCCTTTGTAAACTATTATTTAGTTTCTGTTTATTTACTATCTATTACTATAAACATATGTATCATATACATTTTAATTCTTACATGCATCATCTAAGCTGCAAAGGAATTTGGGTCCCTTTTTGAGTCCTGGACCTCCCAAGGTTTCTTCATTATAATGGTTAGTGAGTTTTTAGTTTCAGAGTTTTTGCCACAGTTGCCTGAAGCTTAAAGATTAGATAACAGAACACAATAGAAAATTGTAAAGCTGCTTTGATAGCAGCGCTATAGAAATAAATCGGACTATGATGGGAAGACCATTAGACGTCACATACCTTTATACTGTCTAATAAGAGTGCTGAGCTACTCTTACAAATGACTTGCTTTTCAATGACTGTTTAGAAATAAATACTGCTTCAATGTTAAGTAACGTGTATGTTGCATGTATAAACTAACTGAAGTACACATGATCTAATTCAACAATCTAATTCAACAATCTAATTCAAATTTAACGTTTTTCAGTCACCAAGGACCACCACAGGACCAGTACTGGCCAGAATCATTTGTACTGGGGACCATTCCCAGCACAGCAGTGACACTGTTATTAAGGAACAGTGCATCAGGTGTAGCAGCAGTGTTAGTGTTTATACTTAAGGCTGGTACTGCGCTCACACGAGCACAAAGCCAGATATCTGTGGAAGAGAGGAAGAAGCAGTTCAGTGTTCACTGCTTTACCATGACACGTACTCTCACATATGCGCACACGCCGCTCCCTGTTTACACCGCACAAAGAATAATATTTTCCTGGGATCAGTATGGCACCATAAAACCGTATTTGCACAGTTTGATGTTTGCTCAGGCCAAGTCTGGCTTTCTTCTCCTGCACTCTTGGGTGTAGAAGCACATTTAGCGCCAGTCTTCCACTTTCATGTGTTAGCAATAATTGCACAGCTGAGGGTCTTGTCCTTTTTACGCTGAAACTCTGCAGCCCTCCCCCTGTAAGGGAAACCTGATACCACTCTGCATCTTGCCAGTTTGTCTCATTTTCCACATGCAGGCATTAGCGAATATATTAAAAACGACACAGTCAGTACACTGTGCTGTTTAGAACCTGCTCTGGCTTCAGGGTTGGTGAAGGGTAAAAGTTTCACATGTCCTGTTAACCATGCCCGATACATTACGAAGTGAAAACTAGTGACACCTCAGGCCGCTCACTATTGAGGATTAAAGCTGCTACAGACTGATTTAAGAAAATCTGATGTTCTGGTCTATAGGGAGAAAACCGAGTGCAGACTATCCATTTATTACCCACAGACAGACAGATACACAGAGACAGACAGACACATGCAGACAGACGTATACGGACAGACATGCGTATAGACAGACGCATTCATACAGATAGACAGGCAGACACGCATGCATACAGGCAGACAGACAGACGCACATGCAGGCAGACATGCATACGAACAGACACACAGATTAACTATACTTCTGAGGACCGACACCTTCCATAAACCCTAATCTTAACCTCAGCGACTTAATGCAAACCGAAATATTTTATTAAAAAACAACAACAAAAAGAGCCAAATGTTGCAAGAAGCCAAAAAGTGAAGACCAACAAAACAGTCCTCACAAGTCAAAACTGTCAGATTTCCGTATCATTATGAGGACATCTGAGAGGACTCTGACTTTCCTTCGACATATTGAATACTGTAGTTAATTAATACTACACCTAACAATAACCTCAGTAACTTACAGCAAATCTTTTGGCTCTTGGTTTTTGAAAATATAAAATTCAGTTTTGGTTAAAAAAAAATCCGATAAAGAAGTGAAGATCTGCATAACAAACCTGTCAAAATTGGCAGGTTTTCCTATCATTGAGTTCTTTTTTTTACATATTTCTCAGTAATTCAAACAAGTTTATATGCACGCGAGTAACCCGATAATGAGAAACCTCTTGATTTACCTAACTGCCAAAAATAGGTTTTCTGTAACTGTACTGTAATGTAATGTGAAATTCTTTATTTTCTGTGTTTTAAAACTTTTACATTTTAGTGTCTCCACAAAGTGGTAGATAGCCGTTCAGCAGGTGCTACATTTTAATCCAGGGTTGTCAGATCCCATCAACTTCTCTCTAGCTGCTCTGAGAGCATGGGCAGACCGAGTAAAGCCACTGAAACCAGGTAACTGGAATACATGTACCGATTACATGTACATTACACTTTTTAGAATACTAGACCGGTGTACGTTATTTACATGGCCACCAGAAATGTGATTATAAATAAAGAAACAAATCCTTATGAGGACAATACCATATTAACTATGAACTACATCAATACCAAATGCAATCTCAGTAACCAAAAGGAAAACTTTGGGATGGTTTTTTAACAAACGTTTTGTAAACAAGCAACTAAGGTTGTGGAGTCCAGCAAAATGTCCCACAAGAGCAATATAATACGTCTCTATCCATTTGGGGACATATGGTCCCCACCAAGAACATAAATAATTGGTTTCTCTCAGACATACACTTTAAACTTCTATATGTTGGTGTTTGACTAGGGGAATTTGACCTTGGTGTGACCAAAACATTTTCCAACCACACAGGTAAACAAAAAAAATGCTTCACAGGCTCAAGAAACACCCTTTTGTACAGTTTTTAAATGTACAAAATAAGGAGATTGCTTGAAAAATAGACACTGTACAGATTGTAAATGTCTGATGTATATTTAAAAGATAGCTCTAAAAAAAAGGAGAGAGGTAGAGGGTGGAGTGATGAGAGATCACAAGAGCCGGAGAATTAAACGAGACTCACAAGGACTGGGGAGACCACCAAAGAAGCAGTGCTGAAATACCACTAATTACTGACACTGTGTTCCTCCTCATAGTGACCCCCCTTTCTTCACCCTCCACCCCCTCACATCCCTCTCTCCATACCCCGCTCTCAGTCCAAAGCCCCCAGCGCTTTGTAAACAAGCACTCCTACATGCAAACAAAGAGCCCAAAAATGCAAGTGCCTTCTTTAACATTGCTAATCCCCTCTTACATTTTTTATCATTCTGAAAGAATTGCCATTCCTTTCTCTCCCTCCTTTCCTTTCTCCCCTCGCTTTCATGCAAGTCCTAATTCGGACGTGAGGGTTCCCGTGCTGGCACCAAGATTGCCCGCTTAAGAGGGAAAGCTGTGCTGGAAAAAAGCCCCAAAACCTCTTGCCTTGGATTTGGACAGAAATGCACTTGTTTCAATCCCTTCATCTAGTTTTAGAGAGGCTGTTCACAAAGATCCATGTTATCCACCACGTTTCAATGGACAACAAGCTTACCATTTACTCAAATCCGCTTACATCTAAATCACTTCCACTCAATAAAAAAAAAAAAAAAAATCACATAGATGAAGTGACTGTCCGTGGTGTGGTTGGATACGCTCACCATACAATCATTAAGTAATTTTAGCAAGGGTTTGTACTTTTGGATTCTTGCCGAATCACTGAGTAATGCAAGCAGTGATGCACTTGTTTCTTCTGGAATCATTACTTTGACATTCATCACTTTTTGAGAGCGTGTTGCATTGGCGTCCTGTTCAGGGTCAGTGAGCACCTTCAGCCATTTGACAACAGAAGTTTCTGTGTTTTCTCAGCACAACAAAATGCAGCAATAGAAGCTTCCAACCCCCTTCCCTATGTTCCCTGTGAGACAGATAGCTCATACTGCCATGTCCTGTGCAATGGTTCAATACTTCAGGATTCGAGTTACACCGAGAGAGGAAGAGGAAATCACACAGTTTTGCTCCGCTAAGTAAGCATTTAATTCACCATGGTAGCACCACTGGAAAAAGTACGAGGCCCAGTAGTTAAAATGGTTTTAATAGCAACAAAAAACAAGTCTAGGCTAAAAACATTGTTATTTACACAGGCCTTTGCTATGCTGCTATAGCTAGTGCTGCCAGAGTCTCATGCTGCACATGGCATCAGTGATTGTTAATAGAATCAGTGCTCCTAACACACAAGTCCAGTTTCTCTTTTCTCTCTGAGCTAATGTTTTGGTACCAGTTCCATCAAAACATACTTAGATGCACCTCAGCATCACTCTACTGGTCTTCATCAGCAGAAACCAGTCCCATCATGCCCAGGTCCCAACAGAGTACAGTAACTCCTTCCATTATTTAGCTATCACGAGATGATGTGCCTCCAAGGTCTTACCGATGAGGAATTAATATCTCAAATCTTTTACATTATGTAGTTTTTACATGTATTATTTATTTAACTGTTATCATTTGCTTAATTTTATTATAAATACAATCTTAACTATTTCAGTTAACATCTAGGCCACCCAAGGAGGATGGGTCACTTTTTGAGTGTTGGTGCTCCTAAGGTTTATTCCTTCTGCATTCGTGGACTTTTGCCTTTCCAACTGTCACTCTGGGATTGCTCAATTTGGGATTGGCCTTTTAACATAATATAATATTGTAAAGCTGCTTTGAGACAACGCACAAATGTAAAAAGCGAAAATCTGACTTTGACTTCGGTGTTGACCACTGAATCATGCAAATAACTCATCATGACCAGAGTTTGCTCTTTCACCATTACTAATAGCCAAAGAGACTCTTAGGTCAAAAAGTTGAAGAACCTGTGTAATACAGGAGATTGATTCAAGCCTACTACTAATTAAAAACACAATTAATCTTAGTAGCATTCAATATTTTAGTGAATGATTAAATATCTCACTGTAGTACATGGTATTCATTCATTAAACTTGGGGTGAACAGCGCACTGTGCAAAATTGGCTCTGAAGCCCTATACAATGACCAAACTGAGGGCCGTGTGTGTCTGGGAGTCTATGGAGAGATCACATATGCATTAAAATAATATTGATACCAACTGAACAAATGGCATCGCTGTCCTTTATTGGACAGTGCACTTTATTGTTTGTGCTGCCCTGAAGCATGGCTTCTTTTTATAGTGATCTAACCTCTTAAAGTAACTCGGGAATCAGCAACATGACTAATTCTCAATTTTTAAAAAATAAAATCCTGTCTAGGGTGGTTCCAGCTTTGTACTCAGCAGCATCAGCTAGGCATCGGCTCTCCCATAACCCTGACCAGGATAAGGCAGATAAGAAGGTGAATGAATAAAAGGAATTAAAAAAGATTATATTTTACTTAATAATTATTACAGGATATTACATAAGTTAAGTGCAGTTAAGTTATTGGTAGTGTATTATTATAGTGCAGTGGGTTTCTGCCTTGTCGGCAGTGAGTTCTCCTCTAATAGATGGGGTTCTGTGCTGAGGATTGGCAGGACAACCACCAAACACTCTTCGACAGCTTTAAAAAGTTAATCCACTCTGCAGATCCACAAGCAAGGCAGGGGTTAAAGTTTAAGAGCAGAAGACCACCATTTATGTGAAAGCTTCACCAGTCGTGCTCATTTTGTCGTTGTTTGGACTACAGATTCTATTTGCGAGTTACTCTTGTTTGTGTCTGTGACTTTGCACGACTAATTTGATATAAGCTGCAAAACTGAATATTTCTGTAAAGATACAGTAGCCTAATGTGACTATGGTACTGTCTGGTCAACATCCATTTCTGTAAACGTCCTGTTTTACAGAACATAAATAGTGTATACCTTTACAAAGTTTACAATGTACAAAGACAAAATAAAATGTGTCGGTATTATATTAGGCAATAAAACTAACTGTACCTCTACTGGAGGTACATAAGGATCACTACGTTATGGCTAATTGATAGCATGACATTAAATTGCATTTAATAAAGTGATAATCAGTCTGTATTACAGATATTACCATACTTTGTCCACAAATACACAAAAAAGGTTCCTAAACACCCCGCCTATGAATAGCTCAGAGAAATTGCAAATACAATTTTCCATTTTTTTTTTTAACAAGTTCTTCCTCTATTATCCGTCTCAGTGTCCCTTAGGCAGTTTTAAAGGTTTTTAAACAACTTTTAAATGCACCAAGGAATTCAATTTTTTCATTCATTTCGAACACAGACAGACTTGCAAGTAAAAAAAAATGCCCACCCACAATAAAGACGAACAAAACGTGAAACTATTATATTATTAAAATAAACTGTTTAAAATGACTGCTTAAGGGTAACGCCAGAAAAATGTATGATGCTCATATTTCATACAGTTTTCTGTATCTACTTGTGTGGTATTAGTCACTTGATACTGTGATACGTTGACACCAGGATATTTTTAGCCATGTTAAACAGTAATAAAGTAATAAAGCTAGAAAGGCCTAATTTGAAGTGGTAAACGAACTGTGCAAATAAGTAAACGCTCCTGGTAAGGAATTTTCTTTTTTGCAATTAATTAATGTAGGAGGATAAGAAATAATAAGAATATATTAAAAGCTGTAAAGTAAATACACAGAATAGTGGAATGCAGTAGTTTAAAGTATTACATAAAATGGTTTAACTTGATTCAAGGTTTTTAAAAAATTATTTTAATTTCATTTTAATTAATTTAACTTAATTAAAGCCCTTACCCTTCTTCGATAGTGACGCCGTTCATGATAATGGAGTTTATCATCTTAACTTTCTCCCTGACAGTAGTGGATGCGCCGATGGTCGATCGTTTGATCGAAGTCTTGTCTGCTATTTGGCAGGATGCCCCGATGATACTGTCGCCTCCAACCTTTAAGGAACAGCATAAACTCCAACGTTAAAATAATAGTTAGAAATGACATAATGAAATGCAAAACTGAAACAACAGTGATTGTTGCATTGTCTCAAGTTCTTTCACTAAAAGCAGGGGTCCTTTAGTACAGTGCAGTCACATACACCTAAAGGCGTAGCAGCCTGTTAGGTTAGTGGCTCTCAAGTGCCAGCCTGATCTAATAAGAATTTGTTTATTTGCTTTTATGTAATGTCGCGATCAGCATTAATCGCCAATTAACTACAAACACAAAGTCATATCACAACACATGGTGACATCAAAACTAGTCATATACACTGCTCACAAAGAATAGGGGACATTACAATTGTGTACACACACACACACACACACACACACACACACACACACACACACACACACACACACACACACGCTAATTATTAGAAAAGCTCTAATAAGATCCCCTACTCTCACATACAAATAATGCTCTTCAGCTCATAGTTCAGTTAAAATTTTGTATTTATTTAATAATGCCACTTCAGCAGCAGTGGCTATAGGCATGTCAGGAGCAAGGTTACAAGGCTGCACTTGTCAAACCCACACTATGGGACTACTTAAAGATACCAATTGACCTATTGCAAACAAGTGTCATGAATAAGTGAACATAATAGCGGTTTGTGTACATGTAAATTTTGAACATTAAGCGCTACATAACCATACAAGTGGACATTAACTGAATTACTTTTTAATCATTCAGTAAACAAACACAACAGTACAATACCTGCCAGAACAATAACTTTTTAATGCAAAGCATTTGAAAGCCGCTTACCCCTGTGCCAGGCATGTTGTCAAAAAAGTAGTTACAGTGGACACGTCTGATTATGTGTCAGAATCTGAGTAATGAGCAAAACTGGATGAGGTAGTGTCCAAAATCATAAGTAAGTATGATTAGGCTACTAGTGCACATGACATGTTGAATGTAGGGGACTCGTGGTAATTAGGGGAACATTCTGATTACTGCCTCTAAGTACAAGTAACAGTGTTTAAAATAATCACTGTCGTTGATAAAGACTGGTTTCCACATTTTAACCCCCTTTGGAGGGGTCTTATCCAGCCTGAAGAACAGTGTGCAGACGTAAGACCTAGAAAGAATGCCAGTCCAACACAAGACTGATCTGTTTATCTGATTATAAATCCCAAGCCTATAGTACCCTAAGAGTAGACCCTATGCTGGAGCAGTTGGAAGTATCTTTCTTTTCATGGACGTTGCATGTTTTCGCACATTGTTATATTTTAGATATAATTATATTGGGTGTTCTCTTACAGGTCTGAAGTTGGCTCTATTTTTGTATTGCAGGGAGTGAGAACTCAGCTCAAATGAGGTGTCTTATAATGTAAATAGTGGTCTACCCATCGACAATTAAAACTGTCACAAGAAGTAGTGGTAGAGGAAAAAGTGGATTAAGTCACTTGTGGAATCTGAATGAGTCAGCCCAAAAAGCAGTTTTTTTTTCCCCTTGCCAGCCATGGCTTACCATTTAATGCAACGTTACTGTCTGAGCCTCAGCTTTTATGCAACAAAAGTAGCCTATACTGGCTTACGTGCTGATTTGGAGAGGAAACCACCAGAGCCACATGGCCCAATTGTGATGTAAGCTGAGTGAGCACTGGAGATTATTATGCATTTACATACATTCAGTTCCCTCATTTACTTTCACATGCATTCAAGCTGGCATGCATTTCACAAGTTTAATGATCCTTTTTATTGAAACACGATTTCACTATATTCAGGAAGAATACTGTGATGTTACTGTATGTTTGACTTTCTCTGTCTTCAAAATCCCTGAAATGCTCAGTCAGGTTTAGGGCAGGTGACTGTGGAGAAAAGTTCAGTCAGCACTGCTTAAGCTCAAGTAGGTGTTTTAACCTACACCTACTTGAGCCCGCCTAAGTAGGTGTTTCTTCAAGTAGAAGCTTTGAGGTGTGTTTTGGGTCATTATTCGGTTGCAGTATGAATCCCTCTCCACGAATACCCAAACATTGACTTTTGCCCCCCAGTGTACCTACGTAAGTAAACAAATTTAAAAAAGAAATACAAAAAGCGTAGCCTACTCACAAGACACCTCTCAGACACTACAGCCGTGGGGTGAACTGGAGGCTCGTCAAAGAGTTTTGAAGCCTAAGGAACACCAAAACAGAATATTATCATGACAGACAACTCAGTTCCCTAAAAATATTCTCCTTAATACATTTAGACAAATAGACCAACAAAATTCCTTAAAAATAGTAAGATATATAGTTAGCATGCTTACGACACAGTCTTGAAGACATAATGGCATGTAATAAATCGCAACATTAGGATTAATTTTTGGTTCTGAACAAATGAGATGGGCACAGATAAATCTACGTTTTTATCCAACAGTACTGTGAAAAAGGCCACCATTAGACTATTAGACATTGTTAAGCAATTTATTAGCCATTATATTATAAACATATATAATTAATGTCTTTATTATAATACAACCAGAAAATACAGGAAATGTATAGTATATGCAGTATTTAAAAGCTCAACCCTCTGCCCAGAAAAAAATTATATACTTCTACAGGCAAGTATTTAGTGTGCCCTGTCCTTACAATTGAAGCATCTGGCAGCTTTATCAGGATTTTATTTAACCTTTATTTTACCAGGAAAAAAAGCCATCGAAATAAAATCTCTTACAAGTCTTGGCCAAGATGATAGACAGCACAAAGTGCAAACTAACCATTACATTTAGAGAAAAAAAAATATTTCTACATTATTTAAAACATGAAAATAAGATACCAATCTCAAAATCTTATTTGTACACTTAGATATTACAAGTGCAAACAACCCTTATACAGTGCAAATAAACCTGATCAGGAATGATCTTTTTTTTTTAAATGGTAGCAACCAAGAAACCTCTGTTTCAGAAGGGGAACAGGATGAAAAGGATAAGATACACTAAAGCTAACAGTGAAGATTATTATGGAGTGACCAGTCCAAGTTTAAAATTTTGGGGTCAGAATCTTGACAACATGATAAATTTAGGTCTTTATGGCAGATGGTTTAGTCTTGTTTCCATATGATTAGAGAGATCTTGTTTCTCACAGAGTCTTATTCCTGTATTTTACTGAGGAAAGGCTTCTGTGTGGCCACTCTGTCAAAAATTTCCAGATTATTGGAGTGCTGCAGTGATGGTTGACCTCCTGGAGGTTTCTCGCTTTTGAAGGATGGCCCTTCGGAGCTTAGCTAGAGTGACCACCACTCTTACTAAAGACCTTGTCCCTGGTGGGGTGGCCAGCTCTAGGAATAATAGTACTAGCGGTTTTAAAATATAAGTTTCTTCCACTTAAAACTTATGGAGGTCACTGCGGTCTTGGGAACTTGCAGTGCAGCAGATTTTTTTGTAGCCTTCTGTGCCTGCACACAATCCTGTTTCTGAGTTCTACATGCACTGTTAGATGTAAGATCTTGTGCAGGTGTGTGTCTTTCAAAATAATGTCCAATGATTTATCTTATCCAGTCAAGGTGTGAATACATCTGAAAGAAGATCAAAAGAAATGGGAAGAACCCAGAGTTTCTATTTCAATAAAATAAACAAAAAAATCAAAAGTAGCATCCAGGAAAGGCTTTGATGAGCAAAGATGACCAGAGGCTCTCCAGTTTGTCAACAAATACAAAAGAACAAGAAAATGTTTAGAAACAATGCACCTAAAAGAAAGGAATTTACATATGTCTCTCTCTAAAGTGAATAGTATCATTTATCGATTCAAGAAATTATGAAAAGGTTCAGTGAGTAAAAGCCAAGGGCACTAAGGTAAGCTAAGAAGCTTGATCTTTGATCCTTCAGACAGCTCTGAATCAACTGTCATTCATCAACAGCTGATGTAACACCAGTGGCAGGGAATTACTTGGTCAAACCTTTGTCAAGCTCTGTAATATGTACAAGAAAAGGCAAAAAATAACAAAAAAATGAAAAGGACCATCCAGACTGTTATCAGCAACAAGTTCGAAAGCCAGGGTCTATCAGTTTCAGTGCCCTTTCTGTAGCAATAATGCTGCAGACATTACAAAGACAGGGCTTGAAGAAGATTGTATGATTGCCTGCAGCCCTGATCTGTGGAGTGTGGAGTATTTTTAAATGGAAATGTGAAATTGACAACTCAATTCATATTTATTACACATATACATACACACACACATATATGTATGTATGTATGTATGTATGTATGTATATATATATATATATATATATATACACATATACACACACACACACACACACACACACACAGATATATATATATATATATATACAAATAGACACACACACACACACACACACACACACACAGATATATATATATATATATATAGAGCTTCTTTAATTTGTATCCTCATACAACACATCTAAGCATAACACTGAGTCAGCTCTTTTATGGGTAGTTAATGATCTTCTATTAGCTGTTAATTCAGGTCATGCTTCTATTCTCTTAATCCTCTATGTCACTACTGCCTACGATATGATGAACCATCGCATTCTCCTGGCTTGGCTTTCTGAGCTTTGTCTTTACTTTCCTAGTTTTATTCATGTCTGACTGAGAGGCACCAGTTTATGTCAATTGATAATCACGTTACGGATGCAGTTTTAATTAAGCATGGCGTCCCTCAGGGTTCTGTTCTCGGTCCTCTTCTCTTTATTATTTACATTCTCCCTATAGGCAATATTTTTTGTAGCCCCTAATGCTAATGACACTAAGGTATATCTGAGTTTTAGGCTGTCTGATCCCTTTCCACCCAATAACCTTACAGAATCAAATATGAAATTATACTCCTGGCTCAATTCTAATTTTCTATTACTGCACACAGTTTCTTCTTACATTTACAATATTTAGTAGATGCCCTTATCCAGGGCGACTTACAAAAGTGCTTTAAGACATCAGTAACATAATCCATTCTTAATAATAAGGAATCTAAACAAGAATACACTTCTGAAACTGTAAAGGTTGTGTTTTTTAAGAGAAAGAAAGACAAGGGTGGGGGGTTTAGTTGAGATAAGTTCTTGTTGGTTCAAAAGCTAGTCGCCACTTTGTCAGATTCCACTCTCTCCATAATTGAAATAATCTCACCTTCTACCACCTTCACCTACTACTCTGTGGTACTGTCTGCAATCACTGTGTATTTCCTTATCCTTCTTTTCACCTTCAAGGAACTTCACAGCCTTGGCCCAGCTTACATCTTGGACCTCTTAAAAATGTATAATCCATCCCAAAGGATAAGATCCTCTGATGCCAGACTTCTGGCTGTTCTGAGGTTCAAACTGAGCACCGTAGGGGGTCGCTCGTTCAGTGTTAGTGCCCCTTTAATTCGGAACTCCTATTCTCATTTTCTCTGCATTTTATCACAGCACTACCTGAATTAAAATCCTCTGTAAAAAGACATCTGTTCAATCTACATTTTTCCTCTCTCTCTCTCCCCCTCTCAATAAATATATATATATATGTATTATATATACATATATACATACACACACATACAAACACACACACGTGCGCACACGAGCACACACTGCTTAAAAAAAAGCCTAAGGCTTGGAAACATGAGGTATGGGACCAGTTATTTTTCCCGTTCAAATTTAGCATCACACTATTAGATACATTTGCACATTAACTTATTGTCGTCTTTAAAAGTGCAGCTTAAGGAAGCACTGAAGCTGGAATTGAAATTTAAATATTGTGTATATATGTTATTTCAAATATGATTTGCCGTTGTCAGTCAGCATAAAAAATCTAAAAATAAGGACGTACTTTTTGCTTTGTCTATGAAAAATTACCCATAGTTGACAACCTAAAGTTACTAGTTGTACAACTCCTACAACTTAGTAGACTCAACACATTGCCTCCGTGCTCAAAAACTCACCACGCGATTGGCCTCGATGTACGCGGCAAGTGTGTTGACGCGGTAGCACATTCCATCTTCCATGATGTGCACATAGCAGCGAAGTTTTCCTCCATGGTATGCCTCACTCATGTCACCACGGTGGTCATTCCAGCATGAGCGGTCCTGTGCAAGCTGCAGGAGTTCCTCATCTTTGGATAAGGTCAGAATCTCTGTGGAATGTGTATGTTTATTAGATTCAATGATTGGTCACATTTCACCCAAACCCACTTGATGACTATATGTAGTATCTAGAAATCTACTATTAAATACTAACGTAGGAAAACTGCATTTACTTACCAGGAATTAAATAAATAAATAAAACTTTGAAGAGAGACAGATCAAGAATTTTTTTCCCCAAATGACAGTTACAGGCTCTTACCCAGGGGCACACTGGCATCTTTTTTCTTCAGATTCTGAGCCATGTGCTCGTCATCCTTCCTGGAATTCAACACTTTTGAGAACTGCTTACGCACCAGATATGGCACCAGTTCCCCCCGTATAGAAGAAATGGACCTAAGAGTGGAGAATGTTAATTTAGAAATATGGAAATGAGAAATGAAATAAGTTTGTTTGATCTTGTATGGACATTTATTAGATTAGAATATAGTATTATACTGAATAGATACATATTCTCATAAACGTCTCAATAAAAGGGGAACAGACAGGACAGACTGCGTCACTGTAGCGTGTATTCTAGTTTATGGGCAACTCAGAGGCTGAAAAGGACCAGGATGGTGTAAGGGTTGGAAAAAAAAGGAGTTTCAGTGGGTACCTAACTATCACTCCTGCACAGGCTCCCCACTTTCACCCTGAAGCTTTAGTTCCTTTTGGGCTAAGATTAGCATTTCCATCTGAATGCAGCAAGAGAAACAAAAGTTACTCTGTCCATTTCTCTCCTTGGCTACTCTGTGCTTCAGAAGCCACAAAAGTAGGAGAGAAATGGAAAGAGAAAAAGACGGAGTAAGAAAGAGTGGGAAGAGGGAGAGGGAGGGAATGGGTACCAAAGAGAAGGAAGTGGTTTGATGAGAGAGCGGGTGGGTCCAGAATCAAAAGTGGAGGAAGATTACATTTATATCAGCAGTGAATTAAGCAGTAAAACAGGTCATGCATGGTTCGAGAAGATTGTGAACGAGAGTATGGGGCGTTAGAGTATAGTGTCACTCTGATTACGGCCCAAGCAGATAAAAAAGGATAAAGAAGATAAAAAAAAAAAACAGGAAGGTACTGCAAGGATTCACTATAAAAGAGACATCAGGAAGTTCTGCTTTTTCCATTCCAAACATAATTAATAATATTGCTCAGTGATTAGAGGACATATGTGCACAAAATTAAGCAAATACAACCTTCAGAAAATAATGGTTTCTGCAACAGCCAGTGTTTTGTGTGACACTTCATCCAACTGTAGAAGGGTCAACTTGGCATCCTGATGAAGCTGAAAGATCTTGCTATTGCCAAATACACCACCAAATACTTGCCATAGTAACCCACAGTAAGCTGTTTTGATCCGTTTTTGTTGTTTGTTCTTTAAAAATACTTCATAAACTCTTCCTGCATTTGCTGGTTGTATTCTAATAAAGTGACAAAAATAACAACATGGCCATTGCATAATTGCCAAAACAACAAATCTAATGATTGTAAGGTGACCTAAAACCTTTGAACAGTGCTGTATATCTGGGAGTGCTTAACAACCTGTAAATGAAAACGCAGTTATTTTGTCAGATGCCTTGCTCAGAAAACATGGAATTTACCAAGTTGTTCAGATTTCCTCTTTGAATCATCTGGATGTTTATTACTGCACTCAGTCCATAACCGATTAACTGCATCTATAGTTTGAGAACAGCATTTGTGAAGGTGTACTATTTTGTTCAGGCAGATGCTCCATCAGCTGTATTATGTCAAAGCTAGGAGCTAAGCACTGAGCAGCACATTTGATCGTTTCTCAGTCACTCAGGACATCAGAACTGCGATAATTAAGTGTGTCCATTCTTAGCAAGTCTGAGTAAAGATAACTTAATTATTAAGCCATAGAGCTTGTAAGTCAAGAGCTTGTATGGTTCGGAAGCCATAGAGCTTCCAATGACATATTCAGATGTCCCCGAGCCTTTAAAAATGAACACTTTAAAAAAAAAAAAATAATAATAATAATAATAATAATAATAATGCTCCAATGAATAAATTGTATTTTTCAGTAAAACATATTACAAACAATCTTTTTACATATGCTGTAATATAAAATAATAAAACAACATAGTTCGACCTTGGTGGGATCCAGAACCAATTATGTTTGTCTAGTTACAAGCAATATAGTAGCATTTCTATACAACTTCATAGGTGTTTTATATATTTTTATTTCTCAAGACGGCAAATTTATTTATTCTGCTTTTACGGTTATTAGTTAAAGATGACAATCTGATTACTTATATCGTTCAAACCATGATGTTCCTTCAGTGTCATGGATGTGTACATCTAGCCCTTGAAAAATTGAGTTAACAAGACTTTTCAAAGAAAATGTAATCTAATCTAATTAAATACATTTAGAAGCATGCACTTTTACTATTCTGTTTAAGTATAGAACATGCGTACTTCTGTCACCGCTGTTGGGGAATGACCATTGCCTATAATTTGTTCATCCAGACACTCGCATTAGGTACACCTTGTTTGTACCTGCACTGTTTGGAGCATCTTTAATAAGCCTAGGACGTTGTTCGGAGAGAATTTTTTAGTTTGTGCAAGGCAGTGTAATGGAAGGGTAGTCTGATTTGGCACTTTTATTTTTTATTATTATGTACTTAACACATTACTGGTTAACTCTTTATTGCTTACAAATACTACGGTTGCCACATAACATTAGAATTTAGCCTTTGCCAAGGGTAACTCATTTTTTTTTTTTTACATTATCTTCTGGATTTGTATCACAGCCCTTAGACATTAACACAAAACAGAGCGTTCAGGTAAAGCTTTGCAAACGTAATTAACGCCTCCCAGAAACACGTTGCCAACTCTCACAAAGGAGCAGATAAACCATATGTTTGTTTTTAGAAAAAGAAAAATTCTGTATTTCAATTATGTTGTTAGCTTACCCCACAGACATGCCATCTAACTCACTTTATAATAACTGTTTCAAAAGGAGGAGGAGTAGAGTGAATGAGAAAGAAAGAGAGGAGGTGTGAAGACCATAATTCATGTGGGGAAATTCCCATGACTTACTTGTTGTCAACTAAAAAGTCGATTGTGGATCTCTTAAGGCAGTACAGGTGGGCGTCTAGAAGTCCCGTCTTGATGTGTATCCTGGGATGTCTGAGATACAGGGAGACAAAAGGAAAAAACAGACAGCGAGTCAGAGAGAAAGGAAAAACGAATGAAAACATCACAACAACTGCCACCAGAGTATACAAATAAAATATAATGATCCACATCTGCACAACTCTGGGAGGTCATATTGCTCTTATAATGTAGCAACAAGTCTTGTGTGGTAGACGACCAAACCTTAACACATTTGGCAGACACGGTCTTTCTCCCAGCTTGGGTCAGATGCAGTATAATTAGACTGCATAACTTGTCTTTACGCTGCACGTGGCCTTTCATTTTCTGTTTACTTCCATCCTTAATGAGTCTCTGACTGCTAAGGCTTTGCAGGTCCAAAAATAAAGGGAGGGTAAAAATCATGAAAAAGAATTAAAAACAAGGGAGTGACATGAAAGGATATGCTGCCTCTCGTGCCCAAACAGTTTAAAAAGCCCATTTTCATAACCTAGCCCTACTCCAAAGTTACAATGCAGATAGAGTCCAGGTTGATGTCTTGCTGCTGTTTGGTCATGCAGACCCCCCAATCTGTCTTAGAACCTGCCGCGAAGATTACCGTTTTCCTGCAGCATTGACTTAGGCCACACAAAATGGTCACCCACAGTCATGATGACCTGTTATGGGGGCTAATTTAGACTTGAGGACATTAGCGAGAGGCCAAGCACAAATAACACAAAAAGTCTGTGGGACTGTGGTGGCCTAGTGGTTAAGATACTGGACTATGGAGCAGAAGGTCCAGGGTTGAACTCCCACTTCTGAGTCCCCAAGTAATCCATAATTGCTTGGACTGTAAAACTATATGAATTGCAATTTGCTTTGGAGAAGGGTATCTGCTAAAATGACAAATGTAAATGTAAGTCAAATTCAATTAATTATATTACTGTCAAATTGTTGCATTGTTTCATAGACTTGAGCTTGCAAAAATCATTAAGTTGGACATTAATCTTTCATTTATGCTACTCAAACAATGGAAATAAATATATATATATATATATATGTGTGTGTGTGTGTGTGTATATA
>JAUZST010001714.1:0-18524 GCA_034779995.1 Parotocinclus haroldoi | reverse complement strand
TTTATTTTTTTTTTTTTTTTTTTTTTTTTTTTTTTTTTTTTTTTTTAATTTTTTATTTATTTTTTTTTTTTTTCAATATATGGTGGAACTACAATATTTTATTTACAATTTTAACCACTGTTTCTAGTATAGTGAAACTTCTGAATTCAAAGTTTGGTTCCAGAAATCCAGTTTGTCTGTCTAAAATTTCACATAAAGAAATAATGCAAATATGATTAATCTGTTCCCATTCCTAAATTCTTAACCAATTAATGACTGAATGCATAAAAAGCAAAAGAATGCAATTTGTGTAAAATAAATATACAAAAAGCGAATTGGTCATATGAATTATTACTGCAAGGTCAGCCCTGAGAGGTGTCAGCAGTAAAGGCATTCTGTCAAGCAAACATTGCAGTGCTGTTAAAGAGCCTCCTTCTGCACTCTGCAATATGGACGATGCTATCTGATGAACAATGCAAGAGTCAATGTAATTCCCATAGGACATGATACAGCTTTTTTATGGCAAATTAGTCTAACATTCTGTTTGATCTCCTTTCAACAGCAGCTAAGAAACAAATAAGAAACAAGCAATTTATGTTTATTTGATTGCACTTATCTTTTACTGAAGGTGTGGTATCCTCTCATACACACACGTATGTATTTTTTGTTAAAAATATGAGCCCCTTGCCATTTTCTTCATATGCAAATGTAGCCACTACATAAACATAATAAGGCACATTCAAGACTATTGTGTTCCCTGAATGAAAATCCAGGCATTGTACTTGCTACAGACAAACACACACTCTCTCCTGATCTTATGAATCTGAAGTATCAAACAATAATATTTTATAATATAGGAAACACGTTCTAATATTGCAGAGAAAGTTCTTTTTCTGAAGCTCTTGCAATAAACCCCAGTGCCTTCAATACCAATATCTGTCATGCACTTGGACCAAGTCCCCACTTATTCCATCACAAAAATGGGTTTTACTGAACATCTTAGATGTTTTGGTACAGTAGTAGTAGTAGTAGCACTGATACCAGTTGGAGTTCTCTGGGCCTTTTCTGTGTGGAGTGCTCCGGTTATCCTCCAAAGTCCAAATAAATTATTTAGGTTAACTGTAGTCAAATCAAATAATCAATGGCAATTGAGAACACATAATACAGAAAAACTTTTCTATTAAAATCCACCAGCAGCATAAACAATGTTTACTAAACATAATTCCTTAGGCCATGTAAATCATTTTTATTGACTGGTCTCACCATGGGGCCAACATGATAGTGGCCCACAGCTTATTATTGAAAGCTCATTGGGACTATACACTGTGTTTTCTATAGTCAAACTGCATCCAAACAATGAACATGTTACATTTTTCACAAAGTGTTTATGTTTACCCCAATGTTTTTTTTACCCAGAATACAATATCTTTGCTGTGACTTTTCATTTAAAACCGTGTTCCATTGCCCACTGAACAAGCAAAAGGGAAATAATATGATATAAGCCTAAAGCATTATTCACCTAAAGCTCTTATTTACTCTAGAATCCAAAAATCTGGTCTCTCCAGCCATCCCATCTGTGCACACTCTAGTCTTTATTCTCCAGTCTGCTTAGTTCTATTAATTGCTTTTCTGCAATCTTCATAACATCAAGATCAGATCTGATCATAACAACACATCAGATCTGCTTCTCATTTTTCATTACTCTCTTCTCAACCCTATCAGTTTAGTCTATTTTTAATCATCACTACTTTAAAAATCGGTTTGCAGTAGGTTTAAGAAATACAGCATCATGTAAACATTGTCCCCATCGACAAATGGCATCATGAATTGATAATAGGAGTCACATATTTTTATCTTTAGTGGTTTATAAAAAAAAAACATATACTAAGTACAGACTTGAACACACTTAAAAATGTGCTAATTTATACTGTTACACTAATGTAATATTATACTGTTTTGTGTACTTCCCTTAATTAAAAAAAAAACATTAATCTTAGACATATTTGTTGATATTCGTTTTGAGCTCCAGACCTGAGCAAATTAAAGACCCCCTCCGTGATGTCTACTACACTGCTCAAGTAGGTGAAAGCCTCCACCTCCTCAATGGGGTTGTTTCCCATGCTAATAGGGTTTCTGGATTTGGAGTGATCTTCAAGACCTATGTCTTTGCTGTATTAGGTGTGAGGCCAAGCTTCTGTGCATTTCCTGCCTACATATCTGTCCTTTTATGAATCTGTGTTTGTGTATGTAGAAGGAGCGCTATGTCTTCAGCAAAAACTAAATCATCCAGCTGCTCCCACAGGGTCCACTAAACCACATTCTTCCTCCCTTCAGTTGTTTACGTAAGAATCCAGTTAATTGCCAGGAGGACTGTCATACTTTCAACTGCTATACTGCCGCTCTGTAAAGGCTGTCTAAAGCTTTCTTGAAGTCAATAAAGTTGATTTGGAGGGACGGGTTCCATTCTATACACTGTTCAATGATCATATGCAATGTTGCAATGTGACCTATACATCAGCGGTCCTTCCTGAATCCTGCTGGCTGATCCCTGAGCCTCTTGTCTACAGCTTCCTGTAGGTGAATGAGTAGGACCAGATTAAGATTTTGCTGGGTACAGACAGGAGGGTTCTGTAGCTGTTGCACTTTCTAATATATCTCCGCCTACACTAATGGTTTCATTTCCTCCTCCCAAATTCTTCTAAAGAAATCATATAGCATGTCTGTTTTCCATATTTTAGTTGATTTATTGCTGCCTTCATTTCAGCTATTGCTGGTCTGTCACACTTAATTTGCAGTGGATTTGTTGCCTTTGTGATATGTGCCCGCTCTGCTAGTTTTAGACAGTTTAAGACCTCTTCAAAATGTTGTACCCATCTCTCAAGTTGGGCCTCCTGTGCTGTAATCAGATGTCCATGTTTGTCTAAAATTGGTCTATTGGCAGTGTGAATAAGTCCCAAACAACTTCCTTGTGTACATTCTATAATTCCCTCATGTTCCTTTGAGTTGCTGCCATCTCTGCCTCTTTGGCTAACTTCTCCACCTGAGATCTCTTGTTTCTCCTGTTGCTTTTTCGCATTTCTTTGTGGCACTTGTCATATTCCTCATGGACCAACGCCCTTTCAGTTCTTTTAAGTTTTATCCTCTGTTGGATTAAATCGAGTTTTTCTACTGTTATCCATTTATTGTGCTGTTGGGTCTTTTTTTCCTTAAGTCCTCCTCATATGTTGAGATTCAAGCAGCTTTAAGATGGTCCAACTCTTCATTCAGAATCAGATCTTCTCCCCTCTTCAGCTACAGCTGTGCTCTGTGATCTTTAATGACTTAAACTTCTTTGCCATCTCAACATTACTGTGTTGTTCTATCTTGTATTTGACTCGTTGGCTTTTTGTTCTGTGGTGTTGTTTCAACCTTTGCTTCCCACTACATTGACCAGAAATATGCAGAGTTAAGGCCTTTTCACACTGAGTTCAATTTTATATTATACATATTTCACTGCTGCTTGGTAACCTAGACTAACAAGCGATATCAAAGCACTTAAAGCGAATTACAATCTCTATCGCAGCTTTTACTGACTGGGATTTGCATCCATATTTAGCATTAGATAATCACAATTGAATCAAATAATGAGTTGACCAGGTGATTCCCACCATTTGCAAAATGAGATTAGAATGAAACATGGTTCCCAGGACTACCCTTCACCAGCACGTCATACTTTGCGACAGTATGTGCAGTATGTTTTAAGGCAATGCAAATTCTTTATAGATGCATTTGAAATTTCCTATAGCATTTAGCTCACTGTTCCACTGACAGTGTCAGATTGAATTACCATCTGTGCAGCCACCTCACAAGCCTTATCGCTTACCACCTGCTTGTCTCAGAAAGACAGGGAGAGAGAAAGAGGGAGAGAAGAAATTAAAGAATTACACCATGCTCAAACATACAGGCAAAAAGAACACTGACAATGACTGACAGAAGCCAGTGCAAAAGAACACCTCAGGGACACAGTCACTGTACCATCTATACACATTACGCTTCACTATTTTTACTGCCCTATTTATTTATCGCGCTCTCTCCCCCTGAAGCAGAATCTTAGGTTGATGCACAGGAAGGCAGATGTATGATGTTTATCAGAAGATTGGACACTAGTCTCTTCTCTGAGAGTAAATTTATCTTTTTTGTTGCACACTTCTGATCATGTAAATTGATTAATGGAAGGATAGAGTGAAAACTAACATATTTAGCAGGACAAAGAGCTGCATTTCTCGGGCAATTTAAAATTAAACATCATTTGTTTGCCTATAATGAACTCATACAGTTCTGTATTCCACTACTAACAGTCTTACAGTTTAACGGCAGTTGTTCATCATAAAAGCAAATGCCACTAAAAGATCATATATCTCAATACTACATAATTGAAATAAAAAAAAAAATATTAACATCACAGTTTTCAATATATTTAGCAACTAACGATGAAAAAATTATAACATTCGTCCAAATATATGGGGAATGTTTGTGTGTGTGTATGTGTGTGTGTGTGTGTGTGTGTGTGTGTGTGTGTGTGTGTGTTTGGGGGGTTGAAAAAGAGTTCTACTTCTACTTCTATAATATAATTTGTAATTGACACACCACCTAGACAGACCCTGCACCGAGGGTTGTTTAGTGCAGCAAACAACAAACAACAGCAAACATAAAGTACATGATATTTAAAGCTTCAGAATTTTTTCCTCCTGGCCTGTTTGCCTTAGTTTTTGTTTCAACAAAAACATGCACATTGATGAGGTTCACAACAATGACATGCCAAATCCAGCTTTATTCATTAGTTTAAGCAGCAAATTAAGCAAATGCACAAGATCTACCTAATAACACAGTACTCTCCAGATATAATCTCCAATTATATATCTGTTCAAGGCTTAATTTATTCTTAAACTTACCTCTAACACATCCACATAAACAAAAGATAAATTAGAACAGAGCTGATTCTAATATGACACTCTACTCCCTATGTAGCGCACCATAAGAACAGAATGCAAAATACAGAAGGTAGGCTATGGTTGCCCTATTTAGCCTTCTTGATGAAGAGAATTGGTTCAAATTTCATCTTACCAAGTAAAAAAATATATGTTCCTTGAACAGTTATGCAATGCAAGTACAATCTCTCGTTCTCAATTTCTTTCCACTGTTCCTAGTTCACATCGTCTAAAAATGAGTCACCATTATTTAGTTACTTACAATGATGCTTGAAAGTCAGTGAACCCTTTTTCTATATGTCTGCATACATACGACCTAGAACATCAACTAATTTTCCCTAGCATTATTTCTACTATTTCTACTATTCAATTAAACAAATCAGGCAGGGCTATTTAATAATTTGTTATTTATACTTTGCTATCAACTGTGGGATATTTGTGTGTTTAATCACAAGAACTTTATTACTCTTTTGAAATGCTCTCTGGCACCTATAACTGTTAATGTCACCCACTTCACTGTTGTTAGTTAAAGATCTACTTAGATCATTATAAAATGTTGCCATATGCAGCCATCCAGTCTTTCCTTTTCTCCTGTTGCGTGAATACGCTGCTTCCTTGTGGTGTTAGAATGGCTCACTGCTTATTTATAGCACTAAATAATGAGGTTCTGTCTGGACACCAACATTGCCTGGACACTGACTGATCAGACCCTTGCACGGATAAGCAATGGTGTTAGGATAGTTTGTTAAAATCATGCAGTCTCTTGTAAATGCTTTTGTCTGACTCAATCTCTGTCCTTTGCTAAGATCGAGGGATGACAATTGTCATTATGATGCAGCAATTACCATCTCTGTGGAGTGACAACTTAGCAAGCCATTCATTCCCGATTGCTTTGGAGAGCATATAATTTCTTCTAGTTTTCTGTCTTTTACTGTTTCTTATTGGAATGGTTCTTTACAAGTTCTTTACATGGAAAAAGGACCCATCTTCACACAACACGTCAGTTTTTCTTGTGTTTCTTGTGCCACAGAGCTGCCAGGGAAAGTGTTTTCTCAAGTTTACTGTGACAATTACAAAAATGTAAACCTCTCCTACAAACCTGAGAGTCACATTGAAGGCAACTCTTCAGATGCGTAGATTGACAGTGGTTCTTGTTTGCAGGATATAAAGTATAAACAGCTTAACATTATGTTCAAATCATTAGCAGAGTCTAATGTGTTTTGAGCCTAATGTGATACGACGAGATGAAGAGGCATCTGGACAAACAAACAGTGTTTTTTTTTTTTTTTTACAATTAGTTATCTTAAGTTGTTTTCTTTTTTTCTTTTTTTTGCAAATAACAATTTATTTGGATTCAAATTAAATACAACAAAAATATAGCAATACACCTTATTTCACAACACACCTACATCCATACAAGTAATCATGTAACCAATCACGGAAGGTAACCAATGGACTATTTTTCAAATATGGTCCTTCACAAACCAGATAGCATCTGTCTAGCCGCTGACGGTTTTCGAAGAGGCCTTAGGAAATTTGGCTGTGGATCAATCCAAAATCAAAATATCCAAAAGGTATTGTAACCACATGGTCTGCAATAAAGTACTAGGTTCATAATGAAGTTTTAAAATAGCTTTTACAGAGGCTGTCAAGCCTGCCATGAATTTTTGTTTGAAATTAATGTAAAACCAAAACCAGTATCATCACCAAGTAACAAAAGAGCCAGACATAAACGAAGTCTGGTATTTAACAGTTCGGAGAGAAACTCAGCCACAAAAGTCCAAAACCGCACCACGACAAAAATGGAAAAAAGTACCAATTGAAGAGAGTTCATATCTAGTACAGTTCTTATCAGCACTAAGCTTCATTTGAAAAGCCCAAAGAGAAGTCTTATGTATAATTGTATTATGCATTAACTGATAAGACACATTTTTGGATGACATGTACACATTATTCCAGACTACGTTCCAGTTATTACCGACCCCCAGGTGCGATAGTTCTTTCTCCTAGACAGTCATAATCCCGAGGGCCTGATAAAGGTTTATTGTAAAGTGATGACACAAGCCCCCGGCTCGACTTTCCTACAGTCAGAAGCTCCACTAATGGGTGGGTCTTTAGTGAGCTATCCCAGGGAACACCATAAGCACGTAATGCAGAACAAATTCTCAAATACATAAAGTAAGATGTGCCAGGGACAGAAAAAGTTTCTTTCAACATTTTGAACGTATGCCATCATTGTCATGGACATTCCTATTTTCCCAAGGGGGGAATGTGATTGGTGCAGCTCCAGTCAACAAATAATTATTATGCCAAATTGGGGATGATTTATAAAAATGATCTGAAAGACCTATGCATCTGTGCACTTGTTTCCAAACATTCAGGGTATTATTTATTACAGGGCCAAAAGAAAATAAAAGAGATCGTTTGAGACCCAGAAGGGTACATCCTGAAGTCTGTATGGTGCAACCACCGCCTGTTCTATAGCACGCCAAGGGGTTAATGTAACGTCCAACCATGTCCTTAAATACCTCAAGTGAAATGAACAATAGTATAACTTAAAATTGGGGAGACCGAGGCCTCCAGAAGATTTGGGATGTTGCAAGGTGGACAGACATATTTTAACACGTTTATTATTCCAAATAAAAGTCTGACAAGCAATGTCCAATTCTTTAAAGAATGTGACTGGTGGGGGGAGTGGAATCATAGAGAACAAAAAATGAATGCGTGGGAGGATATTCATTTTTATTACTGATTCTACCATGAAGGGAAAGGTGCAGAGGAGACCATCATATCAAATCCTTCCTAATTGTGTCCATAAGTAGAGTATAATTGCTATTCCTAGCAAAATAAATGCTAGGATAGATTTTTATACCTAAATATGTAAATTTAGAGGCCCATATATGAAATGGAATGCCAGAAGGGAGTATGTATGCTTCAGCAAGGGCGTCCAATGACATCAATGCAGATTTAGACCAATTGAGTTTGTATCCAGAGAGGACACTGAATTGATGAAATAATGGAAGTATATTTGAAAAAGAGTTGGACAAGTCTGATATATAAAGTAAAACGTCGTCAGCATAAAGAGAAATATAATGATGGGAGCCTTTTAAGGAGACAGACATGATTAACATGTTCTGTCTCACAGCTTGAGCCAAGGGTTCAATAACGAGAGCAAATAAAAGTGGAGAAAGGGGACAACCCTGTCTGGTACCCCGCTTTAAATGGAATTTAGTCGATATCATATGACCGGTGTTCAGACATGCCGTAGGGTTTATGTAATGGGTGTGAATCATATAAATAAAAGATGTACCAAAACCTAAACACTTTAGAACCACCCACAAAAATGGCCATTCTATACAATCAAATGCCTTTTCAACATCTAATGAAAGCACTGCAGAAACTGGAGACTGTAAGGGAGCAAATTCCAAAATATGGAAGAGGCTAATTTAGAACGTAGAAATTCAGTTTGGTCATTGCGCATGAGATCAGAAATCACAGAATCCAACCTTTTAGCAAGGATTTTCGCAAATATTTTAATATCAGAATTTAGAGAGTTATATCAAGCAGCCATCTATAACCAAACCCAAATGCAATATAAACATTAAAAAATAAATTGTAAATAATTATGAATAGTGCTGAATTCCAAATCATTCGGTAATGACAGGACCATAGAAGAACAACACAGAATGGCATATCACATCAATTGGTACTAAACTGTGTGTAGTGCATATTAAAGAATCCAAATAAAAAAACAAAAACAAAACACCAGCACGCCAGTGCATAAACAGCTGCCCTGCAAACGCTGGTTTATAAATAACGTTGGAATCTTGCAAAAAGGCAACCCATCCCCCCTACTCTACTACAATAGCTGCTGGTTGGGGAACTCGCACCCAATGATAAACTCAACAAAGTGTACATCTCCTTAAATAATAATATTTACTAAGTATCAGCTTCTAATCAACAGTATCAATAGAAATCAATCAATAATCAATAAATATAACCCTCCCAAACAAAAGGAATTATAACAATTAATTAACATGTTAATCAGAATCAGGTCCCTCATCAAGAACGAATGAATATTTACCAGAAACATAAAAACAGATATCACGGGTCAAGCTAGGTGTCAGTAATGTCAGCAGAGACTGAGCCAAACGTATCATCAACAAACCGTTGAGGCTCCTGAGGAGAGGAGAAGGTGTAGGTTTGAGAGTTATGCAACATCTTCAATTTCGCCGGATAAAGCATGGGTTGCAATCCTTTTCCTTCAAAAAGGAAAACATAGGTTGAAAGGCTTTGCGCCACATCTCCGTATCCATGGAGTAGTCTGGAAATAAAAACAAGCGTGCTCGTCCATGGATAACCTGCGCACCGGACTTACGGTAGGCCTGTAGGATATCTTGCCTGTCGGTGTATCGTAGAAGCTTGAAAATTAATGTGTGTGATTTATTACCGGCAGAAGTCGTGCGACCGGCGTACACTTGACGAGCTCTTTCTATCTCAACTGGCACTTTTCCTGCCAGTGAGGGGAACCAAATCGGAAGACACCGCTGGAGAAATTAAATGGTGTCACCCCCTTCCTCATTCTCTGGTAAATTTACCATTTCTAAATGATTGAAAAAGTATAACTAGTATGCTTATGGAACACAGACTCCATTCCCCATGTGTCAGACATCCACATAAAGGATATCAAGGTGTCCCGGAAAAAAACAAGCTCAGAAACGCAAACACACACACCAGTGTAACTCAACCTAATGTTCCGTATTTGCACAGTGCACTAATCCCATCTAGACATCAACTAACGTGAATTAGAAAATAAAGATAATAACTAATTCAGACAATTTCTCGCTCTAAGGATTTATTGTGGGGTGGGAGGCATTTTACCCTCCTACAAATTTGACCTTAAAACTATGCCAATATAATTGTATGCTGAGGCCATATTTATATGTAATGGGCCTGACAGAGCAATCACATGCATTGTTCTACTTTTAAAACTGTGCTGTCTGAAGGTGACTTTTCCTGACATTCAATGAAGTTTAACATCACACAGCTGGGAGAAGTGTGTTAATCAGTGCTATGCTTGGGCAGAATGACAACACTATGGACAGAGAGCAAAAAGAAACTGGGGTTTCCCCATATGACGTTTCATGAACCCCTTCCATTCCTGCACTGCCTCATCCCCTGCATTCCAGCTCATCCTCAAAAAATGATTTCACCTGTTCTTCATTCACTTTGTCTAATTAAAACCCTCCACACCTGTCCTTGTGATGTCCTGAATCTGTCATCTGAATAATCATTTCTGCATTTGCATGGCAGAATCCAACACCAACATAGAGATGGCAGGTGCCTCTACCCATGACTATATACTGTATATGCAAGCCAAAACCACTCTTTACTTTCGCCTTTGGTTTAAAGGTTTAATTGGTGCAACTGATTAATGGCATGGAAAGTGGCTCGAAAAACTTTGAAGTATATAGCCTTTCTTGTGCGTCTGCATTTTTTAAAACCAGCTAAAGCTTCCAAACTGCAGACACAGCTTATTTTTAGTGAACATGTTTGCATCTCTGTAAGGTTTGGGTAAGATGGTAGAAATATTATATTTCAAAATTTAAAAACATTCTCATGACACATTATATTTATCATGATACATGCTATCACAAACTGCATCAGTAGTAACAGATTGTTAAAAACTATTCAAATATTATCCCATACTTAGTAATGTGAGATATATATATATATATATTCCACATGTTCTGCACCTCATCCATTTCAACAGGACCAATGTTCTCTTTATAATAAAATATGCAGTTTTTCAGTGTTCTTTTGGCACTGTTGATATCCTTGATATGCTCAGAAAAGCATGTTCTCGTGATAACAAAAAAGTATCAATATGTGATTAAATGTCTTCATAGTGTCCACCCCAAATCTGCAGTCTCACTTTACTTATCCTCCGTCACTGTTTCTTGTTCTGTCATCTGTTTTCTGACTGAGCCTCTCCTAGCTGTATACACACACTGTAATGCCAGGCCTGGCTATACTAGGCTGTGGTGTATGTTATGCTACCTGGCTACCAGCACATGACAACACGCACATGCACATCCACATGCAAAAGGTGGTATTAGAGTGGCAAAGTCTCACCAAATTCGAATTACATTATTTGTATACTTGTTGACAAAAAATAAATAAATATTGCCCCCAGCTTTCGAAATCCATTGAAACTTGATATGTATGTAACTGTAATGATTACATTACACTACAGTACAGTACATACATTGTATTACAAAAAAAGGATACGTTTATTTGGGGAAAACTGTAGAACTGAAAAAAGTTACCCTCTTAGGTTCTAGCCTGGATACAAGAGGAGATATGTTTGGGCATTGAAGAAAGCAGGTTCCATAAGGTATCGTGTGGCCCATATGCACACAGATGTTGCAGCTGGGCCTGTAGATTCTCAACTATCACACCAACAGCTGGGACAGACAGTGGCTGGCTATCGATGGCAAAACACGTAATTGGCGGTGTGACAAATAATTTTCTAGAAACGCACATGGTAATGGTTCGGACAAAGAAAAGGGTTTGTACTGAATGAAGGACCCATCTATGTGCGGATGATTGACAACAAAACTGTGGGAGCTGCTCGTTCTTGTGCGCAGATTAAATGGTCCTCTCTATGAACTGTCTGGGGCATCCAAAGCCTGTTTGCCACATGTGAGTGATCTCATGGAACCACTGCTCCAAACACCTCCTAACAATATATATATATATATTGACTCAATAACTGAGACTCAATATGATGAAAAGTATCACCAGGTATTTAGAGTCAATCCAGAGAAAGTGTGTAGGCAGGAGTGTGGAAACATTTTAAGCAGGAGGGCCTGACAACTGAATGTAAAAGTGTGAACACTCTGTGCCAGTATCTGTAAAGGCTGTATACACATGCACACACACGCAAGTTTGTCTTTCTATTATAATATTGACATTCCACTGATAATTTCATTACTGTAGCTGTACAATGCTAAATCTACACTTACCGTTTCCAAAATTACCTCTGTAACCAATATAAATATTTTGGTTCTTTAGTTTTTTTTTTCGAAGGTATTTTTATATTTAAAAAAAAACAAGTATAGTGGCATTGGCAGGAGCATCCTTGATTGGCAAAACTAACTAAAAAAAACAACCATTTGTATCCAATTAACAAATACATACACATAATTGTATGTTTTTTATGTAATTATGTAAGCTTTAATAGTTTTAATTGAATTATTTGAAAAGTTTTCAAATTTGTTTCTGTTAAAACCTCTTCTCTGTTCAAAGTGATATAGGGGCATGCCAGGGAGGCTAAAGATCTTCCAGCAACTCCCTTCCCAAATTAGTTATGTAAGTGATATACTCAGTGGGAGTTTAAAGATGTTAATTATTTTACCTTACTTTACCTTTGCATACATCTGTATTTGTGTTTTCTAAAAGGTTACCATGAAAACTAGGTATTTAATATTAAGATATTTTTGTTAAAAAGACATTTCAGACCTACCATTTTTGTCTGCACGGCGGAAAATCTGTAGAGAAAAAAGAAAAAGGAAACGATCAGTGTCTGTTTTCTGCTAGAGGGTATAAATAAAGTTTGTTAAAATGTCAGTAATACATCTAGTACTTCCTAGTACTACATTATTACTTCATTTTTGATTCAGAAAATTAGACATTTTAGAGAGGAAACAATGTAGCAGTTCCTGTTCACAAAGACCTTAATTACAAAGACGAATTATGGAACACACTATATTCTTATGCAACCACACATTGTTATGCATCCCATGCTCAACGAAACTGAGCTATATTCTCAAGAACAGTACGAGCCTCTAGGATAAGTTGCAGCAGCTCAGTAAATGTCTTCTGCCTGCCCTGCTAATACAGCACTGTGTTTGTGAACAGGCCAACTGCGGAGGCACAGCAAAAGGCAAACCAATCAGAACAAGCCACCTACAAAATTACACTTACTGAAGGAAATACATAGCACACATCACTATAGCTGAATGTTCTGCTTTAACCAGTAACCCAGTGTAACCCATAATCATTTCGTTATATGTATCACAATACCTACTCCTTACCCACACTGAGTGTTATTCTTTGTCTTTTTTATTAATGTAAAAGCAAAATTAGATATACAGATCGAGCAATTCTCAGAATTAGTGAACCCTTGTTAACACAGAGTTAACATTCTTTTTTAAGAAAAATAATATTCAACGTGAGGTATAAGGTGATTTTAAAATGAAAATCTGACTGTACTGCCAAAAAAGAATAACCGGGCCATGGCTGGATCTCCAGAAGGTCAGTGACAGAAAAGCAACAGAATTAAGCATTTTACCTGATTCCAGTCCTTTGCCATAAACAAAATTATGGAAATTCTGAACAGGTTTCTCATAGTGGGCAAGTTCCATGCAAGGAAATACCTGTTTATTATGTATTTTGCATGCTATTTCTTTTACGTTTGCAGTAAAGTGTATCTATATGGTTTGGGGACTTCTCTTCCGGACCGTACTTTCCAATCCCGCCATGTCATTCACTCCCTGGTTCTGATGAGCCTATCTTTGAATCTCATGCACTGGTTCCCCAAACGCAAATCATTCACTAAAACATTCAAACACCACTTAAACAACAACTTTTAAACAGTACCATATGTACTGTTACGTTTCATTAAGCATTTTCTCCAGTATTTCAGCTTCTATCCTCTGTACAAAAACCCAGCCTTGTTTCTGTACTCAGTTTTTTATATTACATTGTTGTATAATATTTACTCTGGTTTTTAACTCTTGACTCTAAAGTCTGTTTCTGCTCAGCTCTTTTTATCCCTGTCTAGTGCTGTCAGTAAACAATTCCAGTGTACTTGCATATACGTGGATATATATGTATGCACCAGTGCTACAAAGCAGTGCAATTTTTTAACCCATTAACTGCCAAATTTGTGAAAATTTTTGGAAATTTTTTTACTTTATTTCTGTCTCCACCTTCATCCCATGCCATCACATCAGTAGGCAAGTTAAAGCACCCGATCCCCAAATGGGGATCGTGGTCTTTAATGGGTTAAAGTGGTTTAAGTGGTAACACTTCACTATAAGTGTACATGAAACTGTAATTATTGCAGTATTTCATGATTGAGTAATCATTAATTCATATACATAATACATGACTCATCATGCGTCATAATGAATACGCATAAAGTGTCTCATGTATGCTTCATGCAGGTGCACTTTATTAATTCATGTAATAATTAAGATACACAGCTATTTTTGTTGTTTTTGAAGTGCATCAGCTTATAAATAAAGGAGTTGACATGGGCCTTCAGAAACAAGACTGGACTTGTTGGAACACGTAAACAGTGGCCTCCTGGCTGGTGGTATAACCATTTATCAAACCACTCAAGAATTATATTAGTGCCAAAGCCTCCAAAAATAATGACACTGATGATGATGCATCTAGTGATGAGAAAAGCACATCAAACAAAGGACATTACTTATAAAAAGGATACCATATATGCATATTATACAATGTAAATGCTCTGTCACATAAAAACTATAAATGATAGATTTAGTTTATGGGACCAAAAAAGGTTGTTTTGTTGCCCACTGTTATAGTGAAGTTGTTTCTGTCTATCAAATCCTAAATAAACGTCAAGAGCATCTTGAATTTCTTTTATTCTTTCTAACAGTGTGAGGGTTAGACAATTAAGCATTAAGACATTTTATAACTATGTATAATTACATTACATTTCATTATGGGAAATTTCTTTTTTTAATTATCCCCTAATTTTTGTGAGCAGTATACTTTACATCCCTTTACTAAAAGTGCCTATATCCCTGATATGTTCTGTAAATAGACTGTTAAAAACTGGATCATCCCCATCACTCAACTCAACACCAGCCAAACCTCCAGATACTCTCTGTGCATGCTAGTTGGCCACGGCTAAATGTCTGCAGTAAAGTGCAGGATAATACGTCATTAACTATTCACAATAAAGGTCAATCCAAGCTTCCTAGAGAGAGATATTGCATCTGGGTGTTATCTGGCAGGTGCTGAGACAGTGGGGAAAAAGGTAGACAGGGAGCAAAAGAGCCTCTGACTAAGGTCATATTTGTACTTAATTAGGAAAAAAAAAGCTACCTTCATATTATTAGCATTGAACGCTAACAAAAGCTGTGAGATGGTCCAAAGCTATTCTATGTGTTTATCAGGAAAAAACAGGGTCCAAATGGAGCTGCAGATTATTAGCCTCTGGGAATCAAGGAAAGCTGAAAGTAATAACACACAGACATGACCTCTGTCCTGCAAGATTCGCACAATCCACACAAAACAATAAGCACAAAATCTCACATTTTTGATCTTTTTTGTTATTAAATATTTTTGTATTTGTAATTTGTGTTTTCCATTCCTCCCAACACAGTTAGTCCATCACTTAAGAATATAGGAATGTGAACTCGATATTCATAAGATTTAATTGGAGAGTCCACATGTAAACATAATTTGATTTCGAATTGCTGGGGAAAATGTGGATACATCTGATGTTTGTAAATTAAAAAGGTCATGTGGTCACAAAAAAGGAATGAATTACAACTGGACTCGGTATTACAAATAGTACAAATAGAACATGCACTGCGGGCAACTTTGGGGCCAATTCAACCCCAAAACCAGTTTGTGATCAAGTACTGGTGGGTTAATCTGCTAATCTGCAAACTTATGCAGATTATAGTTTGGAATTAAATTTATGAGTTCCAAAATGAGTGTATTAATGTTATTACCCAAATGAGGATGGGTTTCCCTTCTGAGTCTGGTTCCTCTCAAGGTTTCTTCCTCTTAATCTCCTTACTCATTAGGGACAAATAGGGACAAATAGATTTCAATTTGTGACACTTGTTTATACATCAATGTAAAGCTGCTTTGTGACAATGTCAATTGTAAAAAGCGCTATACAAATAAAATTGAATTGAATGAGTCTAGGTGGGTATATATATACAACTGGACTAATATTAGGTATGGTATGGTATCTTATGGTATGGTATAGGTGATTCCCATCCCATACCAATGTCAAAATACACCTAGAAAGAAAGACTTAACTACTGGTAAATAAAAGTTTGATTTACTCACTGCTGTATTCAAACATGTTTGTAACATAATTGAAAATGGATTAACTGCTTTTCATGCAGGCTAGATAATGTGTATGTATTTACATGAGATTAACTTTGGTGAGACAGCCGCTGCTGTCTGTCTAATCCAATGACCTTCACTACTATTTGTATTTGTATACAATAATTAGATTGTATGGCTTGTGCATATATTTGCATATAGCAAACTAAAAGTAAAAAGTAAAGTCTGATCAGTTGTTTGTTTATTTTGTTTTATTTAACATCACTATCGAACACAAGCTTACAAACAGACTTGTATACTGCTCAAAAAATTCAAAAAGTGTTAAAGAGTTACACTGTGTTATTTAAGTGTTCCCTTTATTTTTTGAGCAGTATACACACACACACACACACAATCAAGTTGGGTCAGTTTAGGATAATGATTGGTTAACCTAATGCTTGTCTTTGGTCTGTGGAAGGAATATGGAGGTATCTCAAAAAGGACATGCAGACTCCACACAGAAAGGACCCAGGCCCCCTAGACCTAGATCACTTTATTAGATCTTTATTTGAACAATACCATTATTACAGTTTTGGAAAACAACTGATAGCATACCCTCTTTCCGCTGTTCTCATTAAGGGTCACCACAGAGGATCACTGCATAGAAAATCTCACACATGTATACAGGTTTTCAGACCACATTTCTGAGGCAACCCTCCCCATTTTTCCAGGATTGGGACTGGTGCTAGTAGTACACAACTGGCTGAGGTGAGTGATCTTCATGTTTCATTCCCCTTGGGACTAAACCCAGACCCCAATTTGAGCTCACAACTTTCCTACTTGTATCCTTAATCACTGGGTAACCCAAAGTGAATGGTAATAAGGGGTAGAGCAACTGAACAGAAGAGTGGTATATATGATTTCTGTCTTTCCCCGTTCGTTGCGGTCTTTTCAGCAGCCCATAGAAAATCTCTGGTTGCAGAGATGTGTGTGTGAGAGAGAGTGAGAGAGAGGGTGGGGGGGGGGAACGGAACAGAGAGACAGAGACAGAGAGACAGAGAGACAGAGAGAGAGAAAGAGAGAGAGAAAGTCCTGTCTATTCTCACTTTCCACATCACATATTTGTCAATGTGAGATACAGAGGTTTGCAGCTGTCAGACCCCTCTACCGCAGAATACTTAGTACCCGAGGACACTGGGCATCAGTTCACATGGACCTGGTGATGAAGCCAGTTGAAAAGAGGTGTAACTAAAAATGTTTTTACACACATTGGCATAACTGAAATCGATTCCTTCAAACACACACTTGCATAGCACCTCATCCTGCGATGCCAGCTTCAGCACAGCGATTTGTATTCTTGAAAATCAGGACATGGATGTCACGCATCTGACCTTTTTGTTGCTATTTTGCTATTTTTACATTTCAATGTGATATACCTTACATTTCAGTATCGTCCGAAATAATCAACACAGCACCGCAGCAATTCACCGTGGTGCATGAATGTAACAGTGGACCGCTAAAGGACACCTTGGGTGATATTATTATGGCGTTAGATTTGGATGTTAGTTAATTAACCTCTACATCGCCAATTTGAAACACTGCGCTGGTCTTCATATGGATGTTAATTAACGGAGATGCGTTTAATTCACGTCAATACAGTAAACGCAGGTGCCCTTATATAGCAGGTTATTTACAGGATCACAAAAGACCCCATACCTCGAATTACACCGGATATATTACTACTGATCATTCAACATTATAAAAACAACTGTACATTTATACTCACGTCGTGGAAAATGTTAAGTCCGTGGTTGTGCTGCTTCTGTTCCTGCTCGGAGAGCAGATATTCTCGTTTCGCCGACTGCAGACACATGGTGATCATCTCCGTGCATGCCAACATCTTGTCCTGTCTGATGTAGACGATTTAAGGCAGATGAAGCCGAGTGTAACAGATACACTGATGGTGGTATGTGCCCGCAGACCCTCAGCTAGCGGCTCCACTCAATCCACCACCCAACGATGCGCAGCAACTTTCCCCTGCTCGATAGCCGCGCCCCTTGTACGCTGATTGGTTCGTTTCTTCTTTCAGTATTTTATGGATGGGAGCTGCGATTAAAATATTTTTTTAATTCTACCTCATCCACTCGAACATGTTAGAAATAAGTATGTGGCAAAGTTGCCACAGTTTTGCTCTTGGGCAGTTCCCTTTGTCCTATACCTCCCCGAGGAAGAAAACTGGTATGAGAAAACATTCCTATTACAAGAAAATGGCAGAAGAAGGTCTCAAGATTTTAAGTGGCATGAGTGAATGTAACTCTGTTGTGTATTGCTAGACAACGTTTCACCAAATTAATCCCTTGCCCACGTGGTTATATCAGCTGTTACTGAATGGCTGTTATTGACTGAGTGACAGAGTGGGAGCTTAAGGGAGCACCCTTAGCTCTTGCACTGTAGAGGGAGAAATAAAAT
>JAUZST010001703.1:0-18524 GCA_034779995.1 Parotocinclus haroldoi | reverse complement strand
TATATGTTTTTCCTCGCCACTTCAGGGATTACCTTTCGCAGACTCAGTGCATCGGGTTTTCAAAAAAATATTAATGAAAAAAAAAAATATCGCGGATTTTCTCCGTTTTGTGGGTTTTTGCGGAATTCGATCTGCACATGTGCAGTACGTGTGGTATAGTTAACGTATACAGATACATGTATTTGATTAACTTTTACGTAAAAACTTCTAACAATAAAGAAATGTTATAAATCCTAAGATATTACGATTTACAGTACTGTAAATAGCGTATTTACTCAGCGGATGAACGCACGAAAAATGACTAGAGCATCGGCCGCCTGAGTCACTACTTGACATGACAAGTTTTTATCTGCGGTTGTTGTGTTCGCCGTTTGTGAAAGTTTCATTATAGACTGAATTCATTAAAGCCCTGCGATGCCACCCAAACGTTCTACGGCTAAAATAGTCTATAAATACTTAAATAAATATAGCGTCCCTACTTTGCGGATTTTCGCAGCTGGACATTTTTGGCTTTAAACTATTTTCACATCAGCAGTGACTCTTAGGTGTTAAAACTCCAACAGCACTGTGCTATGATCCACTCATACCAGCACAACACACACTAACACAACGCCACCTCCACATCAGTGTCTCTGAGAATGGTCCACCACCAATAGTACCTGACCTATAGAGTTAATGGGACTAAGAAAGTATGCAGAGCAACAGATGGACACCAGTCTGTAATTGTAGAACTACAAAGTGATTCTATATGGCAAGTGGAACTAATAAAACGGACAATGGGCGTAGAAACGAGGAAGCGTACCTAATAAAATGATGGGTGAGTGTAACTTACGTTGTGCGTGTATTTGTGTTTAGGACAGTCTAGAGCTGGTGTTTAAGCAATCCAAACCCGTGGCTGTTACCTCCATGGCGTTTCCTTTGGGTGATGTGAATAACTTTGTGGTTGGCAGTGAGGATGGCACCGTTTACACAGCATGCAGGCATGGGAGGTAGGTGTGTGAACGTGTGTGTTTTGTTTTTGTGCTTTGTGGAAACACTCATGAACATTCTATAAAGCAAATTCATACAAATAATGTGACACATTTACTCCAGTTAACTTGCGAAGCATTTTGAGGATAAAATAATGAAGTACGTCCTAGAGCAATTTAAGATACTTTTCTTTGTTGTTTAGTTAGTGGTTCCTGTAAGTGAATGTTAAATGCCTACCTCAGTCATTATGAGCTCATGCACTGAACTGGGCACGTCCTGAATGCAGGTGTATGAACAATTACAGTTAAGGCTAAATCAGTTTAAGTGTAATGCACAGCAATGTAGAATTAGTGCATGTGAGTCCATGTTTGTGTCGTTTGTACTCAAACATATTACAAAACACCAGACCATGCACATTTAAATGCTATCTGCATGCTGTTACATATCCTAACGTAAAATATAACAACACGGATCATTTGAATTATTAAAAACTTGTAAAGAGGAAGGACTGTCACTACTACTGTAACATACATATCTTTACAACAAACCCCTTTGTGCAAAGCGGACGTTAAACAACATGCAACTGTAAATATCATTCTAAACATGTATTTTGTAACTTCAGGTCCGAAGTTCAAATTCAGAAGGAGAAAGGTCTGATTTCATCTTGACTAACCTGCTATCAAACTGTGAAGTTTTGTACACTCGTTTATGTCCATGTAAACAGTACTGATATGTAGTCACACGTCCACACTGAATAATGTTACACTACAACTGAGGCTTAAATCACTCACTCTAACAGCCTAAAACAAGTCATTACATACATATGTATTACCTGTGTGTGTTTGTGCGTGTGTGTTTGTAGTAAAGCAGGAATTAGTGAGATGTTTGAAGGTCATCACGGCCCAGTTACAGGACTCGACTGCCACACAGCTGCTGGACCTGTGGATTTCTCCCACCTGTTTGTGACGTCATCCTTCGATTGGACTGTCAAACTTTGGAGCACCAGGGTAGAGCAACACATATACACACACACGCGCACACACACACACGCACACAGAGATACAGATACAGATATACACACACACAGAAACACAGATACACACACACGTACACATTTTTTTATTTACAGCTCTGGAGCTGTTTAATGAGAGCTTTATATAAATGTAATGCTGATCCTCCTGCTTTGTGTATGTGTGTAGAATACTAAGCCACTGTACTCGTTTGAAGATAACTCGGACTATGTGTATGATGTCATGTGGTCTCCTGCCCACCCCGCATTGTTCGCCTGTGTCGATGGGGTTGGACACCTGGACCTGTGGAATCTTAATAATGAGACTGAGGTACATGTACACATTGACACGTACGTACACACACACACACACACACACACACACACAGAAACAGGACTTCAGCAGACTGCAGGTCTGTTCTGTGTTGTTTCCCTTGGTTTTAATAAAAATCTGTCCATCTATCCATCCATCCCTCCCTTCCGCCATTCATCCATGCATCCATCCATCCATCCATCCATCCCTCCCATCCCTCCCTGCCTCCATCCAATCTATCCAGTGAAACTACACGTAGCCAATTCATCCAATCTATCCATTCATCCATCTTATCCAATCCACCCATTTATCCATCCAGCCAGCCATCCAATCCTTCCAATCTATCCAGTGAAAACATACATCTAGCCAATCTGTCCAATTCATCTATTCATACATCCAATCCATCCATCCATCGTTCCACCAGCCTACCTACCTACTTATCTGATCTCAGAATCCATCTTGTGCTTGTGTTCTGTCAGGTTCCCTCTGCGTCTGTGACTGTAGAGGGAAGCCCAGCACTTAACCGTGTGCACTGGGCTAATACAGGACGAGAGATCGCTGTTGGAGACTCTGAGGGTCAGGTGCACATCTACGATGTAGGAGAGGTGAGGGTTAGGGTTATTTTCATACGAAAATCAAGTCGTGAATTGAATCGAATCACAAGCAGCGTGCATCATTACACAAAACGTTTGTTACAAAGCTTTATATGAGAAATGGCAACTGCCCTGTTGTGATGGTTTGTGTATTTACTTCATGTGTTGCTTTGCTCCTGCAGCAGATCGCTGTGCCGCGCCAGGACGAGTGGAGCCGCTTCCTCAAAACCCTCAGCGAACTCAACGAGAACCAGGAAGAGGCAGAGGATCTGGCAACTCAGCGCCTTGCTGCCTGATTCGTTGTTAGCTCCCGGTGTGAGTGTTAGCCATGGCATGCTCACTGAGGTCTTCACTTTAGATCAGGTTTCATTTCAATATAGCAGAGTTAAGTGTCTCGGAGTGACAAACTACTGCTTCCCTTTTAAACGCTGTGCTACTGGAGGAATTTATAAACCAGGGGTGGCCGGTTAAATCCGGATCAGTGTGTTAGTGTGGCTGCAGGTTTCATCTGTCAAGCAGGAGCTACACCCGTTACAAGGGATCATACCTTTAATTCCATCACTACATTATATTCTTTTCCACTTCATTCCAATCTATGTGAGTTTTTGCACATCTTAGCTTTTTAACCCGCTCCACTTCAGAACAAGGGTTTTTGGCTGCTACCCTTCCAAAGGTCCATTCCTGTTCAAGCTTCTTCAGATTCTAGAAGAGTCAACTTGACATCCTGATGAAGCTGCCAAATGCTGCTATTGCTCAAGTGTAAGGGGAGGTCACACTAAATACTGGACACTGTAACCATTGGAATTTAGTTTTTCAGATTTTTTTTTTCCAGTTTTTAATAATGCTTAGACATTTCCTTATTTCTAGTTCTATTCTAATAAAGAGACAGAGAAATACACTATATAATCACTATACCGTTGCTAAAGCAATGGCAAAGTTAATCTAATGGTGGAGTAATGGTAAGAGTTTTGCACAATACATATAGTATATACCGGTAATAATTTGCCTGATTTGAGTTTTAAATAATAATGTTTCTAGTTGTTTATACATTTCGGTGTTTTCTCCTTATACTTCACTTTTCTTCAGTACCTTAGGCCAGACTTTTTTTATTGCTTGTTTCGCGGATCCGCTGACGATCATATTTGAAGAATACAAAAAAAAAATATATATATATATTTGGTATTTCAGGGATCCGCCACAGTACCAGTGGTTGAAGTTTAAAAAATATATATATTTTTTTTAGTTTTTCCGCCCTCCGGTGGAGAGCCAACCGTTTTCTTCTGTTCATTTAATTTTTCTCCAGATTCACTTTAATTTAATTGTAGGTTAAACTAATTTTTTATCTTTAAATAAATAATCATTTTTATTTCTTCCTCCTTCCTTGTATTGATTCCACACAGTCCTCGAGAAATTAAAAAGTGCTGAAAAATAAAGATTTTTTTTTTCTCCCTCCTCAGTAGATTCTTAAGTAGGAACCTCAGAGGAACAAGCAATCAAAAAAACCTGGCCTTATTAAAATCAACAAAGCTGTCAGCAGCTTCTTCGATTTCCAAGAATCTATATTTGTAACATCAGCATCATGTGGTACAAGCTCTAGTTCTGAGAAGTTCTGAGGATCCCAAATGTTACAATAACGGTAATTTGAACCACAATATGAAACCATTTAGTACAGTACAATGTACTAACTCTGATCTTTGTATCTATTATATTCATTTGTATCTATTATATAGTCAAGATTAACTTGAAACACTTACCGGAAATGGAAGCTGGTTTGATTTTTATTTCTTATTATAATTTTTTTACCTATAAAACCTTAATATAACTTAATGTCAGCAGTAACCCAAAACCTAATTCTGTAACAAACACACCTCACTTTACCAGGCCAGAGTGGCTTATTTGGTAAAACACTAGACATTTACATTTCCAGTATTTAGCAGACTCCCTTATCCAGAGTTTATAATCCAAGCAGTTGTGGGTTAAGGGTCTTGCTCAAGCACCCAATCGTGGCAGAGGTGGGATTTGAACCCTGGACCCTCTGATATCTTAACCACTAGGCTACCACAGTCCCAGCCCAGACAGGACCACCCTGGTTTGTATCCCACCTCTGGTAAGCTGAGGTCTTTCGGTTATGGAGTCTTGGACACTGGCTGGCTCTGTGTGTATATTGTTGGAGGCCAGGGATGCCGTCACGTTACAACTCTGGTATCGGAACTAAATCAGAATCACTCGATCTTGAGCAAGTGATTAAACAGGAGGATTCAGGTGTAGGTCCTGCTAGGTTGGAACGATTACCAGCGATCACACTGGCCACCCCTATTCTTCCATCGGAAATGAAGATTATACTGGTTGCTATAAATAGCTAGAGGGTAACTGTATGTAGCGAGGGATGTGTCTTTTTTTTAAAGAAGGCATGATGAAGAGTTACAGCTCATATTAATCCACTACAATGCAGGATATTTAAGCTTTGCTTAGCAACCTACCCTATTTCCTGGACTATGATGCTTATTAAATCGTTTTCAGGGTACTCGTGGTTAATATTTTTTGTAGTTCTCAACTTAAGATAGCACAGATGTACAGAAATTTAGGTGGACAGTACAAACTTCAACAAATGTGTTTACTGCTTTTAAATATACTGCTCACAATAACTAGGGGATACTTTAAAATGATATGTCCCATATTTAAATATGCCCAAATTTTAGTGGGCAGTGTAGTTCAGTCATTTTTTTTTTATTGTCTGTGATTAGATAACAGGTGTGCTCAGTTTTACCGTCCGCATTACGTTCTGTGAGGGAGCACCAAAATGACCAAAATGGACGTTGATCAGACATTACTATAGTTGCATAGCAATTACGTACTTTAAACTTAGTGCTTTATTAATATTAACATGAATATTAATTTAACACAATACGAAAACATTTGGTACACTATTGCAGGGTAAAATGAGAATAAGAATCACTTATAAAATTTGAAACACTTGCCATGTGCCATGTGTCAGGTTCGTTGGTCGCTCTAAATTGCCCCGTCTCGCTCACTGTCCTGCCGGTTGTGGCCCAGATACACACGATCCTGAATTTAAGGTGTTTCACTAATCATTTAACAGTTTAAATGACCTACAGTACATTTGACATAGCCAAACTTTAGAATGATTCCTAAAATCACTTTTATATCGATTCAATTCAATTCAAATCAAATGTATTTATATAGCGCAAATTGAGCAACCCTAGGGCGACAGTGGAAAGGAAAATCTCCCTGAAAGTAGAAGGAAGAAACCTTGGGAGGACCAAGACTTAAAAAGGGACCCGACCTCCATGGGTGGCGTAGATGTTAATAAAATAAATACTTAAAAGTATATTAAATTATAGCAAAATTAGGTAAATAATTTAAATCAATAACAAATAACAATAAAATTTAAATGAGTCATAAAAGAAACTAAATTCTAAACCAAAACAGATTATAAAACGAGTCCTCAGTGGGAGGTCCATCGATGCACTTATAGTCCAGAAAGTACGGTAATAAAAGACTAGTATGTTTGAGCTGTTCAAGCAGGTCAGTTCAGTCTGCTACTATATATCTGCAACACTTTTTTTTATATAAACCTTTGTAGAAAATAGACTGATTCCTGATCCTGCTGTTGGAAGCATCACAAAGCAAAACAGAAGTCTTGAGATCTGTCACCAGAGCCTTAAAAATGACTTTCAGGAAATCTCACACTAGCTGCATCTCAGATCTTGTAGTGTACTGTATTAGGGAAATGAAGGATGGACCTCGAAAAGTTCAAATAGGAGTGTGTACTACCAAGAGCTTGCGATTTTAGATGCAGCCATGCAGTAACTCGCACTCCTTTCCAAAACAAACGCTTCCAGCACAATATGCCAACAGTTCCTTTATTGTTCTGTATGAATATACTCAAAGGTTTTATATTTATCCTCAATTATGACTGAGATTCTTTAGAACAACCTCACGATGCTGTGTGTACTGAAAAAAATCCAGGGCACACAAAAGTGTTTGATCATTGTGACATTCCCTTTCTAACGCGTTATCCTTTTTTATTTATGTTTGCCATCTTGTAATGGTTAATATTTCTAGAGTAAATAAAAAAAGGGCTGATGTTCACTTCATGTCAGGAATACTGTCGTTTGCTTCTGGGGCAAAGTAACCAATAACAACCTGAACACATTTACCACCATTTACAGCCAGCACTTAATATTCCATTACATTTAGAGTTAGTGCAATAAGCTTAACTTATCGCTTAGAGCTACGAGTAATCGGTTTTCCACCGGCATCCATCTGGTGCTTTAAAGCTTAGGTGGCATTCCAGCTCATCTTAGTTCTGACAAAGAATTTCGCTAAGAGTTCCACTCATTACAGGCCGGCACTTAAGCCGGCGCGTCAGTTCATTTGGTGGGTGACATTGCTTGCGTTTAGTACATATTTTCACTTGCTTTCACTTGTGTTTAGTCACTCTCAGAATGTTCCTTTGGCGACGGGAGTCTTCACTCAGTCTGTGTATTGGGAAACGTCTGTGATTAAGTTTGTGTGCATGTCTCATTGCCCTGCACCTGAACTTGGACCCATGTCCTGTCTAGAGCAGCATGGCCATCGATGTCGTGTTTAGTTAATTTACATTGGCTTTTTCCATTCCTTTCTTCCTGTCCTCTGAGGCAGGAGATATATATATATATATATATATGTGTGTGTGTGTGTATGCCATAGTACATACTCTGACTTGATCACTGGATTGTCAGTTGGGGAGGAAAAGATGTCTGAAGCGGTCGATGACAGTGCTAACAGCAAAGGTTGGTGGAGGATGACTAATGGGTTGGGCTCTTCCCCTTAGTTCCAGTTAAGGGACGTTTTATTGCCGCAGCGACTAAGAATTGTGTGCATCACACTTTGTGGTATCAATTTAGTAGACTTTAAAGACTTTTCCGGTTTCATCACTTTATTGTCTTGTAGACTTTCAGTGCAGACATACTTGATACACTATTTGGCCAAAAGTATTTAGACACCCCTTCTAATTATTAACTAGCATTTCAGCATCAGGCCTTGTTAACAGATTCAAGGTTAATGAAGATAGGACATGAAGACAGTTCATTGGTGCTTCCTGAGTTCTACAGGATTTTGCTTTAGCTTTACCAGGCTGCACCGTATTAAAATGCTTCATATTGAATTAAAATGTAACTAATATGAAACTGCTTTGGAAGCTCATGTTTGTTCATATCTACTCGCACTCCCGAGCTTTCCTATTGTCAATAAAGTTTCTGAATTCACAGGGTTTTTATTAGTTGTTGTATTCTCTTTTTGACTTTAATGGTACATCCCAAGTTTAAGGAGAACATACAGCACTCCAATAATGAGCCGAGGATGGGCAGGTGGTTCAGCCAGTGCAATTACATCACTAAACCCACTGCCAAATAAACAACACTGGTTCAAAACCAGTGAATTCCCTTGAGTGGCCAAGTCCAAGCCTTGACCCAAACCAAAAGCTTAGTCGGAATCCTGTAAAGCAGCTCCTTGCCGACTGCATTAAATTTTGACTAAACACGAGCAATTCTTCAAGGAGGAATGTACAAAAATTATTTATAAATATTATTTCATAGATTTTCATACACAGTGTATTTGCATGCGTATGTGGTTAGTGATCAGTGGACTTTGGTATCCCAACTATTGAGTTACTAGACTATGAATCAGAATGTCTTGGGTTCAAATCCCACCTCTGCCAAGCTGCCACTTTTGGGCCCTTGAGCAAGGCCCTTAACTCCCAATGGCTTGGGTTATAACACTGTATCAAGTGCAAGGCTCTGACCAACTCCATCTTTCTCTTCCTTTATCAACGGTTCTAAAATAATATGCGAAGGTTAATAAACCATGCAACTCGAGACTAAGTTTTACAATTTCATGATTTATTTCAATAAAATACAAGAATGAAATGCATTTAAAATTATCTCCTAAACATCATTCGTGATTGTTATTTTTGCCTCTCGTCCGGTTTTGATCAATAAGGGGAGGTGGAACCTCTGTACAGCGGTCAGTCAGTGTGAGGAGGCCGAGATGAAGACGATTGCACCGCTGTGCAAATGGGATGTACAACTATATACAGAGCATGTGCAAGCAACGCTAAGCATCATGGGAGGAAAGAGAGACTACAGACAGCATGCTTCAGTAACAACAGAAGGAGCAGGAAGTTCCTAAGCACCAGCAAAATAATCATGACGGAGAGTAAACTGATTAATGTAGCGCGTACACACCAGACGAGTGAATTCAGGTCAAGTGGGACAGGAAGAGACCTGCCATCAATAAAAAGCTGTAATCTGTACTTAATTAAATGATGAATGGTATCGATGGTGCAGTCACACTGATAACATACTACAGTCTGAATGGATATTGAGTAACAGACTGTACCGTGATGTAACATATATACTGTAGCTTATAACATTGCTTAGATAAGAGCATAACAGCTCGTTCCGAGGGTCTGAGCTTACATTATATAAGTCAAATCTAAAGAATAGTTCCATTCCATCTACTGAGAGAGGCCAAAGCCAAGCCTTAATCTCTCAATGAGACAAATATTTACTTTTGTGTACTTTGGTAACCCATTACTTCTACATCAAACAGATTCTGAAATTATTACAGAAAAATAGGCCTCATCATCCAGTGTTTGTGGCTTTAATATATACTTGAATGTGGCAACGTTAATTTGGCGTGAGCGACTCAATGTTTATGGTAGAAGGTATCGAATGCAACACTAATAAAAAGCAAAGATAAGAAATGCCTTCCACTATGTCAGTGAGGTCCCAATAGAAACGGAACCACAAATTGTACATATTGCACCTTCATTTTAAATAACTACTATTCTTTCATTCAGTGTTGTACTTAAGTGGGAGGTTCAATTACGAGGTCTTATTTTTAAAAACAAGTCTAAATTAAGTCCTCTACATTAATACAAAGCCATATTTTTTTACAGTAATGTTTTGAGCAGTTTTCCTGGGTTGCCAGATTTAAGTGTGCTCTCCCCGACTCGTTCAGGACTTAAAAGCGAACAAATAACCACAACTCAACCTAAATACATGCGTTTCCTGCAGTCTCACACACAATTCATCCTAATATTAATAAAAGGGAAAATCTGGCAACCCCACAACTCTTAACTGTCCCACTTAGTCTCTGAGTCTGCTTCAGGAAAGAAGGTAAATCTGGCTAAAACAGTCAGGCAGCTCACACGCACTGAGATGTTGTGTGTTGTTACAGTCAGTAACGTTCACTCGTAACAGAGGAGGCACTGATGAAGAACTGCTAAACGTAAATAAAACCCATCATCTCCCCACCACACAACAACAACAACATCGACATCAGCAGGCTGAAACTAAAACCAAAAGCGAAGCAGGCTGGCCGATGGAGGCACACAGCCGGTGGATCACAGCACCGAAGTGGGAGAAGCCAGTTTACGAGGCTTTAGGCTGGAGGTTGGCCGCGCCAGATGATTTGAATTTTGGAAGGTGGAGTCCAAATTTGCTCTCGACGCCGGCAAATGTGGCAGCAGCAAGTCGGTAGCCTCCAACGTGCTCTGCGTTCACTGGAGGAAGCTCGGAGATCCGAGACTTTGGGGTCGGCTCAGAACCGGAAGGACGGCTATAAAAACAAGAGGAAAGAGCGGCTGTCAAAGGTCATATCTCAGACTGAACTGGTGAGTGAATATAAACAGGGTATGATTTTAAAACCCAAAACTGCCATAGCATGAATCTTGTATTTATAGTCAGCAATTGATCTAACTAACAACAAACTGGGTTGAGTTACTGGGCAAGAGTCTTAAGCCACTATTAGATTTGTTGTTTTAGTGATAGTAGAAGGACCATATGTAACATGTTCTGAGTGAGAACCTTAAAATGTATTACTCACTTCATAATACTCTACATCACATCTTAGCTTTTTCACCCTGTTCCCCTCCAAAAAAATGTGTTTTTCCCTTCCAAAATGACTCCTCATCAATATTCTAATAAAAGAAGTCTCAACTTGGCGCACGCGCACACATATCTATCTATCTATCTATCTATCTATCTATATATATATATATATATATATATATATATATATATATATATAATAAAATAAAAGAAAATAAAATAATTATTGTACTAGCTTGACACCACAAAGCATATATTGATGTTGTGTCTGGAATAACTAAGTTACAGGCTATTGCTGTTAAGAAAGTACAACAAAGTGATTAAAATGGACACCCACAACTGTAAACTGCTATTTACAATACATCTCCTTTAATTTTATGTGGTACAAATACAACAACGTCATTTTGGTTCATATTGAGGTGACCAGTCTGGCCATTCTGTTTTCTGATCTCTGGCAGTAAATAACACTTTTTATCCAGAGAACTGTCCCTCATTAATATTTTCTGGACCATCCAGTACTTGCTAGACATGGCTGTGCATGAAAGTCCCACAGCAGGCTTCTTCGTCCAGCAACCACTTCACTTTCAAGGTCACCGAATAATCTTTCGTTTTCATCTTGATACACGCTTTGAACTTAAGAAAGTTGTCCATATGTCAACATGCCTAAATGCACCATGTACTTGGATTTGTTAATGTGCAGTTTAAGAGGTGTACTGTGTCTGGAACATCATTAAGATATTTAATGACAAAGAGCTCGACTATTAAACTTGGCAGGTCGGCAGAATGATGAATGCTGGCCATAGCATTCTCGTTTTCTTTAAATACTGTGCAAAATCACCTATGTCAGTACGATAAATGGCACTGTGGCAGCCTGATTCAGTTAAATCAGGGTGGCAAAGTTGACAGGCTAGGTTTACTGGCGGGAGAGATATAACAACGTCCATACTTTTCCTAAGACAGTTTAAGAGCGTAATCACACAGGCCATAAGGGTAGTACTCACTGTCCTCCGAAGTCAACATAGAACCACCTCTGCAGAAGTTCATAGGTAACCAAGGTCACAGCAAACTGAGGAGATGAGCGGAGAACACGTGCTGGAGAAAAAGATAGCAGCTTACCAACGGCTTTATGGAGAGTCGAAATCTCACAGAAATTAGGAAACATTAAATATAATGTCTGTTAAATCTCAGATCATAAAAATTTGAGCTTATGAATTTCAATGTTTCCAATATTTCTGAATTTTACAGAATCAAATCATTTTTGATTAACTTTTCTTTTTATTTTTAGAGGTATTAAAACCTGTAGAACCTGCATGTGTCAAAACTCAGCCAGCACCAATTTACAATTAGCATTTCACGTAACCAAAAAACACAAAGGGGTTGCAAAATAGATATAAACACTAAAGCCACAGTCCAAAAGTACTTCAATTTCAAGTTTTCCAATCCATTCTCTCTTTTATTATATAAAAAAAGACAAATCAGAGGCCATAAAACATTCTCAATCAAACAGTACCACGTATTCAGAACAGTGTGTAACAGTGCACTTACCTCCGGCTCCTTTCCAAAAGGCTCGAAATCCCTCCTCTCTTAAGATCTTGCGGAAGCAGTCGGTAACTCCATTGTAGGTGGTCTGACCTGCTCGAGCTGCCACCTGCAGTCGTGTTTTAATGACATCAGCAGGGGTGACCAACGAGGCAGCAGGAACTCCTGTTTTAACATTTGGAATCCAGAGGTTAGTAGGTAAGAAATAAAATTACTACTAGCCATAATTATGCAGACGTTTACAAAATATATACTGCACACAAAAATTTGGGGATATTCCAAAACAAAATATTAGGAATTATCCCTAATTACTAATAAAATAACACCTACTTTTGTGAGCAGTATATAAGAAGTAGATTTGGTATTTAATTTAACAGCCATTTAAGCTGTTAAATTGTTATGAGGTGGATGCGTGTGATTTTTACATGTCCCCACAAGGATAAAACTTTTGGCTTTGAGCAGCATTAAAACTCCCCACAGAACAAATAAATATGTGGTTATTGTATAGCATACGAACCAGGATTGTGTGTTAGTACAGGTGTAAGAATATATCATGACTCAAAACAGTCACGACTTGCATCGTGAATTTGAGAGATACGTTCTGTTCATTATGCTTCTTCTGCAACTGCTTTTTTTAAACACTAGAGGGCCAATCATACGTCATGCTTCCAGACTCGTATCTGCCATTCACAGTGAGCTTGTTCGTTTATTTAGATTTTCGGTTTAAAATAGTAGTTGGTTCTTTAAATGTGGTGAAAGTGATACAATAGCACACTGTTACTGTAGCAAATTCCTTCTTATAAAACTCATTTACAGGAGCTGAAATAATTTGTTTCGCTTTTTTATATGAGCAATTTGTACATTATTTTGAATTGATATTCTACAGAAATAAACATGGAATGTTTTCAAGATACAGGTTTTTTTTTTTAGATAAGGTTAAGCTAGAATTTTTCTGTTACCTTTTAATTTTGTTTCTAGTAATTTCATTCACTTGCAGGGGGCTAAAGTTTTAAAAAATTTTATTTAACAACATCTATGAGCAAATGTGAATTGTCTTGTATTGTTTACAGTTTAAAACTATTGAATGTCTTTTGTCAAAAGTGAAATGGGTAGTAATAAGAAACAGAACGTAAACTCAGTCAACTTAATTGGTTCATTTAACGGCGCTATTGGGCATCAGTGACCATTTCAGTGACACATGGTTACATCTATACACAAAGTTATTTCACAACTAGGCAGAACACTTAAGTCGCAATACACTCAAGTGTGGAAGGGAAACCAGAGCACTACCGGATGAAAATGTAGGAGTGAAAGGAGCCAGGTCACTCCACCCTGAGATTGAACCCAGGACCTTCTTGCTGGGAGATGCAGTCATGATCTCAGTCGAAATGTGAGCAGAGTGCATCAATATACCCCTATGCATACTTCACTGCCTAATAAAACTGGTCATTACTAATAGAAATGTAAATGTATGCAGAGTGTATATTAAATCTAAAGTCATTGAAGATTTACCTGCAATGGCTCCGGCAGTGAGTAGCTGTAGTGGGCCAAGCCGACCTTCCTCATCAGCGAATGCCTCTTTAGTGTGAGCATACACAGGGAAGTAGATGGCAGAGAAAGGTATATCACGCAGAAAACAAGCTTTTGCGCCCTACACACACACACACACACACACACACACACACACACACACACACACACACACACACACACACACACACACACACACACGTTAATCACTGCACGTATAGAATAACAAAAAAGGCAACCTAATAGTTGTTTATTATTTAATGTCATTTTCAGCACCAATGGCTATTCATGACAGGCACGAAGTTACATCGTACCAGTCATACACACTCACACTGATCCTATTTAACATAATCCATTAGCCTAACGCATGTCAAAACAAAGCACCTGGAATAAACCCATGCAGACACAGGGAGAACATGCACATTCTACACAAGCGATTAAACCGGGTATGCTGGAGCTGTGAGGATGCTAACCATTGCACTACTGTGCTGCCCCTAATATTTATATACAGAAACATGTGTGTGCATTTGCACAAGGTGTGTTACCTTATAAAGGCCGAAGAAGCCAAGGTCACGCATCACATTGAGCGCACTCACTCTGGGGCCTGTAGTAATCTCTCCAGCAACCTGAAGACGGATCTTTACAATTTCCAGTGGGTTGGTGAAAATCACCTGAGAGGCTCCAGCCTTAAAAAGTAATGTTGTTTTAAAAAAGCAAATAAAGAAAACAGGAAATAAATACAAATTAAAAATGACACGATCTTGCAATGCAAACATATGTAGGGTTAAAGACAGTGGCAGCATGGCATAAGTGCACATTTTAGGCACTTTCCCTACACAGACTCAAACAAGCACCAGTAATCAGAGATGCTCGAACCATTTCTAAGCCAGTCCAAGTCTGAAGTCTCGTTTGGTCAAAATGAAGGAATGTCACCTGACTCACAAAACTGCCTTGCTTTTTAAAGCATGTACTGTTCTGTCACCTATTAGAACCTACATCAGTACAAAACAAGTATCTGTCCAGTTGTATGATCGCCTTTAAAATGTCACTGCAATGCAATGGGAAAAAGAATGAAGGCTTCAAATTAAGAACTTTGCTATGGTTACATGTATACATGCTCGGACGGACTTTAAACCTTGTCTCATTATCAGTTCTGCTGAGTTTATGGGAGCGAATCTGGCAACCCTGAGGCACACTCAAGTGGTTTTGCTTTTTAAAAACAGGTATTGCCAAAAAAATACTGAGTCACTGAGCAAGCCCAGATAAGAAATAACACTTTAGAAAGAGACTTATAAAAGCCCAAATTGGGTTATACTAAGTTTACTTGGCAGAAGTGGTTATGATGCGCATGTCAAGAAAGGGAACTGAATGTTTTAATTTTAAATGCATTTATAAAAAAAATACATAAAATAAAGTTTATGAGCCCCTTGTCTCAAGTAAATTTAAAGAGTAGTGTGAAGTAGAGGCTGAGCTTTTTTCAGGAATCCCACGGGTCACGTGATTCCCGCAGAATGGGACTCAACTATTACTCATGTGATTGGGACGGTACAGAATAAAAAAAGTTAACCAATAAATAAGACAAAAGACTAGAATAGGCTCCGCCATTTTGTCTTTTAAGAAACCTACAGTACAGCAATTCTAAAGAACAACACGGTCCAGAAGCTAACGGTGCTTCCAGCCACAGCTTCCCTCTGGAATTCACAGCAGCAATGGAGGGAGGGAACACAAGGGCTGCGTCTGAAATCGCATACTTTGTATTCAGACACACTACATGCTCTCGCCTACTGCTTTTGCATACTGTATAGTATGGAAGTATGCGATTTTGGACGCAGCCAAGCTCAGGAACTGATGTCGTAAAAATTGATTTGCAACGCAAAGTCAAAAGTAACGACTTATCTATAAAGCTACATATGTACTTTTTTTCTTTATACAAAACTCAGGCACAGTATGTGAATGGTGAAGGTAATGCTTTTATGCACATTTGTTGGTTGACAACAGTTTTCTTGCTTTGTGCAGTTTTTTCTTTAGGGAAATTAATGTCTATTTTAAGGAAATAATTGCTCAATAAATTAGTAAAATGCAACTTTATGTTATGTTTGGGTTTATTCAACAGGGACTTAGCAGCTGGTCCTCCATAGAAAAAACTATAGGGAACACAGGCCGTGTATTGTGGCCTTTAGTGATGGTTTTGTGGCCTTTAGTGGTTTTTTTTTTTTGATTAAGGCATAAAATGTCTCCCTATATAACCAAATTTAATTGTATTGCCTAAAAACTAAAATAAGTAGGAAAAATGGGAGCGGTGCAGGAGCGGGAGTCATTTTACCAGGAGTGGGACAAGACAGGATTTTTCTTTTTATTCCGACCCGGGATTGGGATGGGACAAGATTATTTTCTGTGGGAGTGGGATGGAACAGAAATTAAAATCCACTCCCGTGTCACCCTCTAATTCAGGGCATGGTTAAAGTATCCGAAATCTTTATGTTTTAGGTGTAATGCATTTAATTCTAAATGTAATGTATTTTCTATATGCACTGCATTCTCTGATTGATGTGCAGGATAGCGCTGAAGACAACTAGCAGCGCAGCTTGTATTTAAATAGAGTGATATCAGATATTAGGAAGTGATGGAGGCAGATAAGGTTTTGCATTTCCTTGCTTGTCTGATGCTACCTCATGCAACTGCTAGGTTTAACCTCAAAAGTAAGAGTGTCAGCATCAGAGCTAGTTCAATGAACATCCAGTATATTTGTCACAAGAGGCACGTGCTTCAATAAAAGTGTAATGTGACGTAATGAAGTGTAATGCAATACAATTCAACAAATCCATTGTAGGATAAATGCATTGTAAAACATGGAGTTTAATATATACTGGTTCATAGCGTAGCCTATAGGGTGGAGTATCGAACCTGGTTAAAAAACATATTGAAAAGCATGAAGAGCATATTAAAAATGAATTCCAATTCTTCTTTTTAGTTCCAACGAAAGCATTTTATGTACATGCCCACAACTAGTGCAATAATACATCTGTATTAAGAAGGTGCACCAGTGTAACCAGTTGATGTGCTTTGCGAGAGCTTTAGCAGAAGATGAATGCTTAAAATGCTCAAAGGTTTGGCGCTGTTTTGAGAAAAAAAAGAAAAGGCTAAATGCAAAATGTGTGGAAAGTTGGACTGTTTTAAATACGGTTGCACCTCTAACATGGCAAAACATCTAAAGCGCCAACATGCTACCGAACTTCAGCAGTGTGCCATTTTGGACCGTCTGTGGTCTTCTAGCCCAAATGGTAGTTTAATGTCCTTAAATAATGACCTAAAAACACTAAACGTCTTTTAATTACTACTGGTCACAAATAATATCGATTGTTGAAATGATGAACATGTGGTCCAAATGGAAATTCATCATTTGTTCATCACATTAAGTTTTTTTCTTCGCACTTCAATCTTTTATAAGTAGTATTATATCTATTATAGTATAACCATTAAATATATTTCATTAGTACTTTAGTAGTATACAGTATATAATAATCCTTATATCCTGTGAGTAGTGCCCCTTCATCAGTTTCAGAGTGTATTTTTTTTTTATATATTTAACATCGCTATCAGCATTAGTGGCCATTTCAGGGACACACACAAGGTTCTATCAAGACTATTTTGTGTGTGTGTGTGTGTGTGTGTGTGTGTGTGTGTGTGTGTGTGTGTGTGTGTGTGTGTGTGTGTGTGTATATCTGTGTGTTCAGCCATGCTGAAGAAGCCGGTAGTGACGGAAGTTCGAACCCCCACTAACACATGGAGTGGACTCGGCTTCTCCAAATCCATGCCTGCAGAGAGCATCAAACAGCTCCGGAGAGCCAGCCATGTAGCTTACACTGCTTCAGTCCACGCGTCGGTATTAATACATCAACACTATTAATAGGAAATACTCCAGGCACTCCGTTAACTAAGTGGTATTTATACTAGGGCTGCTAAAGTTAACGTGGTAATGTAATAATACATGTACACATGTTTAAGGTCTTAGGAAGGCTAATAGGAAAGAAATCTGTCCCTTGTACATGTGAATTACAGAAAACTAGCACAGCCGCACCTCTGCATTATCGATTGACTGATGTAAAGTTTTCGTTCTGCAACACGCGCGACGAAAAAACACCTCGTGGGGGAAGCACATTAAAGTGCTTCAACACAACCAATTTAATCCGTCATTCAAAGAACAAACACTTGGCTACTTAGTATGGTGTTTAATACAGTTAAGAAGCATTAGCTGTACTACACACGACTTGACGAAGTATTATTTATTCACACTGCGTAGCTTGTACACAGCATGCTCTTAAGTCCGCGCTGTCTGGATTTGTCAGGGCGCCCCTCTTGCCGTGTCACGCATGAGCAGCAGCAGCAGCAACAACAACGGCGGCGGCATCGACGGCGAGAGCTGGCGCGAGAGGAACGGAGGTTGCCCCGTCAACGGCAGCAGAGCGCCACCAGAGCGGAGCAAAAGCAGGACTGGTAATCTTCTTGTAATGCTGTAGAATGACTTAAATTACTCACACAAGGTTTTTATGGGGGCACAGTTTGATCATCCAGGGGTACAGTCAAGCTTATTATTTGTGTGTCTGTCTGTCTGTGTCTGTCTGTGTCTGTCTGTGTCTGTCTGTGTCTGTCTGTGTCTGTCTGTGTCTGTCTGT